>JAXQJV010000153.1:0-30229 GCA_037042255.1 Penicillium sp. PG106-07D | reverse complement strand
GGGAAACACAGAGCCCCCCCCAATTCCACTCGATTCCCGCGATCCCAGTCAATTCCAGCAATCAGACGGCCCCAATTGCGGTCAGGAATGGGTCCCAATCGGACTAATCAGGTACATCAGGTACTAAAATCAAACCCTCACCGGTGGGCCAGAGGAGCATCGTCAAGGTCAAGGGAGGACACTCGCCCCACCGGACGATCGCCCGCCTGCCAAATCGTTGCTTGGCTGACGCGAGCGCCGCCCTCGGCCTCCAGTCCGAGGCTTGCTTGCCGAGACTGACCCCGTTTGGGAAGCATCGTGAGGCATTTTTGGCCGGGCGTTATCGCGCAGGTAGGGAGAGGTGGCATTGCGCACTGGCGATGGGGTTCATTGGGTGTGTGATCGTGTTGGAAGATAACTTCTTCGGAGGGGGAATTGAGTCATATTTGCTGGTCAACTGTAGCGCGTGTAGTTGCTTGCTTTTTTGTTGTCGGCTAATTCATGAGGGCGCGGAACGAGCGCGAAAGGGAGCGCAGATTGGAGAAATTGACACTTAAATGTCGGGATAATTACATACTGCAGCTAGTATAGTTGTATGGGTTGTTGAAGATACTCCGTGGTACAAGATGACACCCACAGTACAAGCTACACGCAATGTCCCTGGCCATGGTAGAATTGTATACACTACTGTGCACCGTGCAACACGCATAATTCCCGCTGTTGCTCCAGCTATAGATAGTATTCTCAACCAGACTCCAATCCCTAGCAATACACTAACTCCCAATCTACAATAGTAAACTAGCAACTAGCCCAAGCCCATCACTAGACCAACGCGAAACAAGCACTTCCCCCCCCCCCCCTTTTTCACCCCTCAGTATCGGGTTCGCCAAGCGATCCCAGCGTCTCCATCCCAAGATTTCCCCCAGGTTCATCCACATCCGCCAATGGAGAAAAGTAAAAAAAGCAATACCCGACAACCGGTGAAGATTGAAAAAGCCTCACCACGTCTAGACTCGGATTTCCAAGTCTCGATTGTGTCAATTCATGATTATGGCCTGACACCAGCCAGAATAGATCCAGCGATCCAATAAGAAGAACCTTGAATCCCGTCCATCGAGATTCGCGCTACCAAATATGAACTCTGTAGTAAACTTTCTACTGCGGTTCCCGCGCCTGGTTGCCCTACAGGGAAGCTTTAAGGTTTGGGGGTTCGGGCCAGGCCAGCGTTCCCGTTATGGCTCGTGGATAGAATGGCTTTACTCCGTAAAGATGTACAGAGTATAATATATTCAATTATACATATACAGGTTATTCCGTAAATTCCGTACTGTGACCAGACTGCATGATGCTCCTTTCGAAGAGCTGGACAAGCCCAGATCACAGACGCCCTGCACGATGCAAGGGGATGAACGTGGTTAGCGGATCGGTGTGGGAGGAGGGCCGAGGCCGAGGTGGTTGGTGGTCATGGCCATGCTTGTCGCAGGACGGAGTATTATTGAGCGCATGGTAGACACAATGCATGAGAGATTTAAAGTGACTGTCTGGCGGTGTGGTGGCGGAGAGGATTTGGGAGTTAGTTCGTGTCTGCGTCACTGCAGAGAGTTGCTGCGTGACTTTTTGCCAAAATCATCCAATTACTCCATCCTAGCATGACTCGGTCGATAGACGGATATAACGGCGATTTAGTGAGGCAATTAGCTTACCGGACCCTATAGTCTACACTGGTATAGTTGACATGTGCAGACTTCATAATTTGCGTGCAGTATTTCCAATCAAAAGTGGAACAATTGGAGCTTTCTGGAAAAAGGGGAGCCAAGGTACGGGGCGCTACCTGATGCAGAAAGAAGGAATAATAATCTCTCACCAGAGCATCATCTCCCCCGCCACGATTACAGCATGAGGCATGACAATCATGCCCAACGACACTTCTCTCTATCCGTACTTCATTTCATACCCTTGTCATTGATAACTCCGGATATTGGCCGTCTGTGCTTGCGGCCTTTTTGTCCTACTAGTCAGCGAGATTGATTATCGATAGGAAAAGCCGTTCATCATGACGGTTGTCACTCTAGCTTGGCCTTGCCACTATTCGCCCCAGTCTCCAGAAGGATATCCATCAGTGCCCCGGCGCCGTCCAATTTTCGGCAACCGTGCCTCGGCCCAACCGCAGTGAAAAAAAGCGCGAAAGCCGTGAGGAACCAGAAAGAAAGTCTCGTCCCTGACGGTCACTCGGCCTTCGTTGGCCGGAATGCCGAGTCTTCTGAACGGCCGACGCGGCAACACGGCAGCGCGGGAGTCGGCACCGAATTTTGGATTGCGACACGTTGCAGGAATTAGTCCCGCACTATGCTCCGTACACTATTATAGGGAAGGCTTTTTTGTGCAGCTTCATGTCTGAATGGAACCTTGGTTGAAACTTGATGGTCTGGTTTGTGTCAGACTAGTTTCGCATGTTGCTGGTTCGCTGAAAACCCTTTGCCCTCTGACGTTGATCACGTCGAGGGGTTTCTCAGTCGGTTAAATAATCGTGTCCAATCAGAAATTCATAGCTACAGACTACGGACTACGGACACACTGTACAGTCACCAATGTGCTCGCGTGAGGTTTATGCCCACGAAACGTCAACCCTACGAAGGGTTTTTTTTTTTTCAGCGTGAGGAGCTGCGGTTTCGCGCCTTCGTAATGGTATCCCTCCTGCGCGGTTGAGGGTCCAGTTGCAAGAGTTGTGGTGGCTTCGACAGGAAAGCCTAGGGTAGCAATCGCAATCTTCATCATGCTTGACTGTGAAGCGTTCTTGGCTGCACCAAACCCCTGCGCCAATAAGCAATAATTAGAGTCATCACTCAGATATAACTATCAATTATGAAGCATATTGAATTGTACAAGTGTCCAATGCAGAACGAAAATGCCCTTTTTATCCCTCCATCCGGATCACGGCGGAAGTTCTCACTAGCAGAGCCGGGATCTCTGGTAGCAATACAAAGTCGCCCAGAATCTGACGGGACCCGAGATCATCGGAGTAGGTATAAGCACACACCAAACCCCGAAATCTCGACGCCAGCAGCTACTTTATGCGGTCGCAAGCTCCAGATAACTGCAGATAAGAATGCGGGCAATGGGCCGTCCCGGAGGGTCGCGAACTCGAATGTCAACCAAAGCACACACACCCTCAACACTCCCTAGATATTTACTGCTAGATAATCCTCCACAATGCGGCTGTAGCGGGCAGAACTATGATGAGTTCAATTCCTGATTCCTCAGAACTCAGGAGCAACGCCAGGAACGGGATCAGAAACAAGGCTATGATGACATCGCCCAGGGCCAGGAATGGCCAAATCAAAACACCTCGAAGGCTCGAACAACGTCGGGGTTAAATCTCCAATAACACTCCGAGCAGGACATACCACATGCTGCAAGTAACAAATTACCGTGGTAAGTTAGCGTGGCCCCTTTTTCCGGTCCTTGATCGACAGGAGAACGAATATCGTGGGCCAACGACAGCGAAGAGCTCAGTTCTGGAGAGTGGAGGGGCCATAGCTCGCAAAACACCCACACGGCCCCGACGCGATGCCCGCAACAGGCAAGGAGTGAACTCTTTTTTATGGTGAAGGCGCTGGATAGCGCGCATCACTATTTGATTTGGGTGGATTGGTGCGGTCTGAGACACCGGTATTCTGACCTGGACTTGTGGGCTCACTGGGCTAGTAAACCTGTAAAGTTGTGAGTGTTCACTGCTGGGGGGTTTTGTTTATCGCGCTATTAATTTCCGTTTGGACTGACTCACTCCAAGCCTTCAAGGGAATCACCACGTAGTCGGACGTATCAGTCAATTCAAAGTAGTCAGAACTCAGTCCTGTAGTTATTTGGAAATTCACTGTAGCTAGATAACGCTTATGCAGGTACCAACTGTGCGAAAGTCGCGTCTACCATGGTAAAGAACAGAGCCGCATTGATCGGCGGGTTTTTCTTGCTGCGCTGGCCTGTGAGCCTGAGGTAGGTCAGCCGACCCTGCGCAGCGTGGAGAATGGAGAATCTGGCGTATTTTTTGACGTCAATCTGGCAGATCTTCAACTTGGGTCTTTGAGAGAGCTTCCAATTGTTTCAACGGATCCATACCCAATTCGATGTTGTCAAATTCCTAACACTTGGTAATAATAACCATGCTTACAGAACCTATGTGTACATCGGTGTATGTTTAGCTTGGATGCCGAGTGCCTGTACGAGACTAGTCCTGACGAAATGCTCGGTCTTTCGCGAACGACCTGCCGATCTCATCCATATATCCCGGGGCCTTCAGGGGGTGATGACGAAACAGTGCCGAAGGGATACGCTTGCGTTGTTACTAATATTGTTGGAGCTCTTGGGAATTGTTGTTTGCTTTGCGGCGACGGCAATGGACACTCGCCTGCCTGGTAGGCTGCAACCTTTTGCTGTTACTGCAGAAAGAGGCTGTGCTGCTGCGCAATAGCTTCGCGATGGATATCGGCACTGACGAGTAGATGCATACGATTCCGCGTGGTTCCTCGAACTGTGCGTATAGCGTATGCATTGTGTTGCTTGGAACTTGGCGCTGTGCTCGTATGCCAAGCAAGACAGGGATGTGTTTTGGGGATCACCGTGCTGCCTAGGAACTTGCAGACTAAGGCTATAGGTAGATAGTTGAGGCACCGACGCGGGATTGCGTCGAATACTACATGTATGCTTGGCATCGCCGCTATACAGATTGCCCCAATGCCCGGGTCCTGGTCAATGCTGCGACAGACATTGATGCTTCAGGTACATGATCATGCCCTGTGACTGGAGAATAGAGTCAGTTGAAACAAAATATCCACTTGAATATTGTTGCACCGTTACTCTTGGCTTATGAAACCAGGTAGCATAAAATGATGGCCATGCCAATAGTTTGAGTTTCCATCCAAAAGGGCCGTCTTCTGATCGACGGGCTTTTCTTGGTCTACCCCAGATCTCCTGACCAGTACATCGTTCTGCAGAGCTGCATCTCGGCATTGTCTCTTGGCTGCAACTACGCAGCGTATAAACGCCCGATACATTCTCTAGAACAAGCAAAGTCAGCAAAGGTCCAATTACACGTGTCCGGCTTATCAGCAATGAGACGTCGGGTTTCAAATCCCAATGCATCACGTTACCCCCATTCCTCCCAATCCCTCCAGGCAATCACTCTTGGCGCCAATGCTGCGCCCAAAACCAATCCTAGTCAGCGATCGCCTTTGCATTGTCTTGGCTGTATGGCGTACGTCTTGCTTTGCATAGTGTCTAAACAGCCCTGAGTATGTATGTAAATCTGGTAATACATACACTCTGTTTCTGTATGGCAGGTTGTAAACACATCGTCCCCCTTGATTGCACGTCAACATCGTTTCCATCATATATACACACACGAATATTAGAGGTAATACAGCTCTATACAACGACCTAAATGCATACGGTATTGCATATACCATGCACAATCCTGGTACATATTTATTATCCCACCCTTCCCCCTGTCCATACACGCCAAGATCAAACCGTGCATCCCTCCCGCATTATCGTCTTGGCGGACAATCATTTCTCGGCGCTGACACAATAATGCATCTCCCCTTTCCCCAGACAAGGTTGATGGAGCCAAAACAAAGACCCGGGGCTGTGTTCCCCTGATCGTCGTGGGGCGGGGTGGAGAGGAGGTCTTTGGCGGAATAAACGCCAGCAAGGGACGTCTAGATATAGAGCTTCAATCAGGCAGTGCATTTATCTTTACGAGAGTTGTATACGTACAGATGTATTTTCCTCCTCGAATTGATGCTTGGCGGGGCCGTGCGCTTTGTTTGAACTGCTGTGTACGGAATACTAATCAAGGCTTGGACGTGGCGCATATGTGCATGATTGTTTCCACGGCTTCATTGTGGACATCGAGCACAATCTCAAGAACTGTATCCAGAGGTCTGGTTGTAGTAGCCTGTGTCGCCAGGAAGTCTGTTGTGGACCTTCTTTCTGAGGCAACCGTACACTGTCGGGTGACAAACTCCAGCGGATTCGTGATATTTCCTGGCTCTGTAATCGAGCCTCCTGTGGGACTACCTAGAAACTAAGCAAAAAGATCCTGTTGAATTGTGAGAACCACGACATTTTGTTTGATGACCTGTGGATCTACAGGTGTCCATGCCAGCGGGACCTACCTAGATATTGACTTCATAGTCATTGAGGTGGTCTCCAATTGAGGCTCTCCATGTGGCAGCTGATAGGTCCTGATCATGCCGGGCATTGGTAGGTTTGATTGATGAACGGGCACGACACCTGGCAGTGGTAGGTTGCACATCGAGTATCACTCTTTGCATCTTTGGAGTTAGTAATCTCATATTCTTAGAAACTTCAAAGTTGACGCCCCGTCTTGTCATCGGAGTTCTCGTTTTTTAAGGATTAGCTCCATTTCACAATATAATAAGACAACATTAAGTGTTACCTGCAAATTTAGCTGGAGATAATACTATATTATCTTCTTCATCTAGTTCATTTTCAGATCAAATACCAAGAGTGCACCTTACCTATAGGTACCTGTGGGCAGGTGGTTAGCCAGTCACGGTCCTGATGGGTCGGACAGATATATATCGAGAGCTCGCGGGATCCCCAACGTCATCACTCAATGTCATCCATTCGAGTTTGAGCGACTACCCATCTGTTCGAAAAATACATTCTAGATCATAGTAGAAAATACTCCAGATCCATTAGTCATTCATGTCTCAACCCAGCACAATATAACTTGCCGCTGCTTATATCGCACCTCCGGCTCCAACCTTGGGTGTCGTCCATTCCAACTCCCGACGGCAATCTCAAGGTTATACCTTTACATCTCAGCCTTGATAACCAACCCAAACCCGCTCCGCATATTCCCGATCATATGGAAAAGTGATGCAGCAAGGGAGGATGATGATATCATACAATCGAAATCTCATCAAAAACAGCAAAGTAAGCCGAGCAACCCAGCCCCGTGACACGATCCATCCCTTGCAAGAATGACAAGTTGCCAGGAGCAACCCCCGGTATGCTGAACATACCCCAAGCCTAACCCTGTTCCTAACTACCCACGTGGAAACGCTAATTTATGCATCCAGAGCTGCAAGGAACAAGGGATGTGGATACGGGCCGACCGGATGTTGAGATCAGATGAGATCGGATCGGATCCAATCAGCGGCTCGCCTCCCGTGTGCGGACAGTAAAATGAACGGGAGTCCTCACGAGCGAGCTAAAAAGTAATTCTGATGCCCACGGTACACGGCACAAGGGTACCCGGCATGTGTTTCTCAATGGCAAACTTGGCCCGCCATCCTGAGCAGTGGCCTGGCATGAGCACGGCGGGATCGAGGCGTTTCAGGTCAGCCACAGTGCTTTGGACCTGGGCATCATCACTCGTGGCTAGGTGGAAGCCGCCAACCACGGCGTGGAGGGGGATGTTGTTGCTAATGAGGTCGAGTGCGTTCTTCGTGGCGTTGACGACGCCAGCGTGGCTGCAGCCGGTGAAGACGACTATTCCTTTGCCTAGGGAAGATGAGATGCTGGGTCTCTATATTGCAACGGCAAAATATACAAGTGTTGCCTTACCTTTGACGTTACAGGCGAGGAAGCGTTCGTCGGCGATGAGTTCGTCAGAGAACCAATCGTTTTCTTCGGGGTCATATCGCACTGCGTTCTTGAGGCCTGTTTCGTATGGGATGAGTCGAGGAATTTCCCCGGATATCAAGAACAGGTCGTCGAGGACTGTGTGTGCTTCGCTTGACTTGGTCACCACAGCGCCAGCACCAGTTAGCTCGTCAAAGGTAGGATCTGCCTCGAGAGAGATGATGTGTTCGGGCAGAGCGATACCGCGATAGACAGGTCGATCTGGGTGTAGGTCCACGATCAGATCATCCGAGCGGCCAAGAGTCTGTTTAGCGTCCTTGATCATGCGAATGGCTCGGCAAAGACCACCTCAACGGAGTCAGTATCGTCAAGGTTGACATATGCTGATGCAGTAGCGTCATGGCTAGCAGTCTCGAGCAGCACTCACCCGAGTGGTCACGATGCCAATGCGACAGCTGGATCACCTCGACAGACGCTAGATCCGGTCTTAATCGCTTGACATTCCTTTCCCACGCATCTTCTTCAGGACCTGCATCGAAAAGCACGGCATGCTTTTTATCTCCTTTGGTTGCGGTCTACACATCAACACCAACCCCAAGCCTCGGGCTATGTATTAGCCAGACGTCGCAAGCAAGGAGCAGTTCTGTTCATCTTACCACCAGGATTGAGAGTCCATGAGCGGAGCAGCAGATATCTTCCATGCGCATCTCTTTGCAAGCACCACCGCGATCGGTGAGCTTATGCCTTGAGTTCATCCCGATAGTGCCCAAGGTCCCAGTAATCTGGACCGTACCAGGTGCGGGCGGGGATAGCGGATCGAGTTCATTGTCGATGATGACGATGGCCTCGAGCGAGTCCACTTCTTGAAGATTGAGGGCCTCCATTGCGAGGTTTGTGAGAGTGTGAAGGTTGGAGGAGTGTCTGCAGGCCAGCGCGTGGGCCGAGCCTCGGACATAAATACGTCAGCCTGACCGATTGGCTTGCTCCACACGGGTTAATCACGAATTGACCACGAGGCTGAACAGATCTCAATCTTGAATACGGAGTAGTCTGTATGTGGTGGACTCGTCCATGACTCGGTTGAATGGATTTAGTGTAGAGTAGGTACTAGGTACTGTGTAGAGTAGTGGGGCTGTTGCTGACCCCGCGATGGTCATCAGATACAGTCCGTGGTTGATGGCTTCGTCGAAGCGAGTTCATACTCATGTATAGTCGAACTAGCTATATCAACAAGTGTTGGAGATCAGCGATGCGACCGCTAGACAGATCGAGCGAAACAAGAGATCTGGTTAGTTGATCACGATCGCTGCATAAAATCATAAATCCGGAGGGGCGGCCATCCGGTGGAGCCAACACAAGCCCCCGAAAGACAAAGGCGAACATCTCTTGGAGACTTGGAGTGCTTCACTCCGCACCTCCACACTTTTGCAATCGCGGGGAGTTTGAGCTGGGAATTGAACATCCTTTTGTCGCGTGACTGACAAAGACAAGAAGCGGATCGAGAGGCGACCGCTTGTCTCGTCGATTCTTCATCCAAATCCTTCATTCCCACTCCTCCTCCTCCTCCGCTCGCCTTCTCTATTATCGCCACCATGCGCCTGTCTCTTGATCGCCTCGTTCTCCTCCTCCTCCTCGCCCTCACCCCCGTCCACGCGATCGGTCTATCATGTATCAAAGTCGCCTCCGCCCTCGTCGGCCGACCAACCCATTTATTCAACCTCTTCCAAACCGAGATCTGTGAACGTGGCTGCCAACCGACCATCCCCCACTGGGACCTCTGGACCCGCAACAACAGCTTCGTCCCCGCCGTGCGCAGCCTCATGAGACGCATGAATGTCCCACACAAGGAAGAGACACTGCTCAAGATGGGCGACGACGTCGCGACAATCATCAAAGTCCAATGCGGACCCACGCTGGGTGGGCGACACATTTGCTCGGACCCGGTGACGCTGGCGGACTTCGGCAACTGCTTTAAGCGCTACTTTTTCAAGGCGTCGATCAAGCACATTCCGGTTCTGCTGCCGATGGCTTCGGATGCTGCGTGTCAGGAGCAGTACAACTACCTGCAGGGCGATGAGCTGTGGGATGTTACTATTCCGAATAATATGCGCGAATATGCGAGTGTGTGTAATAAGTTGGAGGCGAAATCGACGCAGGAGGCTACGGAGGAGACTACAGAGGAAACAGTGAAACATGAGGATCTGTAATGCAAAGAAACCTATAGTATGCCATTAATAGATATATTATAAGATTATGTACACCCTTCCCAATTGTCTCAAATGACTTGGTTGTCATCCTTTGGCCCCGTTAATTCCGGATTCGTTGTTGGCCCGAGTCCGAGAAACTCTGCGGAAACTCCGCGCCGTCATGGCGGATGACGATAGATCGATCGATGGTGCCTGGAAACTCCGCAACTCTCCCTTTCCTTTCCAACAAGGAATAAAGGAGAACCTTCTCAGCTATCTCTCTCCTCCAATCTATCAATACCTCGCTCGCACCATGCGCTAATCTCACGTATCTCATCAAAATCGATGGCGCACGCGACGCTCCTCCGCTCCATGCGGCTCCCCATCACATCCCGACCTCACGCCCTCTGGCGCCCATTATCCCGTCGCTCCGTCCACGCAGGCGAATTCAAACCCTTCGTCCCTCCCTCACCCAGCTCATTAGGAAAACCACGGCCCGCAAAGACCTACACTCGGACCCGGAAATGGCTGCGGCGATTAGTCTACGCCTCCATCGCCACGGGAGTGGTCTACGGCGTTGACTCGCAATTCTACGCTTCCTCGCTGACGAGAACGGCCCGGACATTTTCCGTGGGTTTGCTTGTCGCACTCGACTACAAGATCAATTTCCGCCCGCACCCGCCGCTGGCGAGTTCCATTGCGGCGGTGCATGCTCGCAACGCGGAGCGGCTGTCGGATCTACTACGTCACAATGGGGGTTTATATTTGAAGATGGGCCAGGCGATTGCGATGCAGTCTGCGATTCTGCCGCCGGAGTTTCAGCAGATGTTCTCGCGGATGTTTGATGATGCGCCGCAGAATGATTGGAAGGATGTGGAGAAGACGATTCGGGAGGACTTTGGCAAGTCACCCGAGGAGGTGTTTGGGGTCTCGTTCGTTGGGGAGCCTGGGAAGGGTGTGATGGAGCGAAGAGCAAGGGCGAGTGCCAGCGTCGCGCAGGTGCACTGGGCTCGTTTGCAGGATGGCCGCGAGGTTGCAATTAAGATCCAGAAGCACGAGATTGTGCAGCAGCTGGCCTGGGATCTGTGGGCTTTCAAGTGAGTCATTATCAAAATTTCATTCGCAAGCTCTGCGCATTGAAGCCTGACCGTCTCCTAGGGTCGTGACCTTGATCTATAGCAAGCTCTTCGATATTCCATTCTACAGTCTCGTTCCTTATATCAGTGAGCGCCTCTCGCTGGAGACGGACTTTGAGAACGAGGCAACCAATTCGGAGACCATGGCCCGGCTGATTGCTGCTGAACCGCGCCTGCGTGACCGGGTGTATATCCCCAAGGTCTACCGGGAGCTGAGCTCCAAGCGAGTCATGACCGCCGAATGGATTGAAGGCGTGCGGCTCTGGGACAAGGATTCCATCACACGGCCATGGCGCGGTGGCTGGCGACAGGGTAGCCCTGGATGCCACGGAACCCCGTTGGATCTTCCAAAGAGCACAGCCCCATCAGACAACCCCCGAAATGCGCAGCTGAAGCCTGATCGCTCGTACTGGAAGGGCCAGAACAACCGCGGTGGCCTCGGTCTCTCCCTCAAAGACGTAATGACAACCATGGTCGACCTCTTCTCCGCGCAAATGTTCCTCTTCGGCTGGGTACACTGCGACCCGCACCCGGGTAACATCTTCATCCGCCGCAAACCCTCCGGCCAACCAGAGCTCGTCCTAATCGACCACGGGCTGTACATCCACATGGAACCGAGCTTCCGGCACCAATACGCACGTTTCTGGAAAGCCCTGCTTACCTTTGACAACCGCACGCTCGGCGAGATCGCCAAGGGCTGGGGCGTCAACAACGCCGACATCTTCGCCTCGGCAACTCTGTTACGCCCCTACCGCGGTGGCGACATGTCCACACAGCGGGGCATCGAGGGTCTCAGCAAGCGCGAGCGCGCGGAGCGGCACTACGAAATGCAACAAGCCGCCCGCAAGGCGATCCGTGAGATCCTCGGCGACGAGAACAAGTGGCCCCGCGAGCTGATCTTCATCGGCCGCAATCTGCGCATCGTCCAGGGGAACAATCAGTTCCTGGGATCGCCGGTGAACCGGGTTAAGATTACGGGGATGTGGGCGTCGCGGGCGCTCGTCGAAGCGCCGGATCTGCCGTTGGCCGAGAAGATACGGAACTTGGGGCGGCATGTGGTGTTCCGCTTGGTGCTGTTCTCGAGTGATGTGTTTTTCTGGTTTACTAAGATCCGGCAGTTTTTGCGGCTCGGGGGTGGGATGGAGGATGATATTGAGGCGCAGATGCAGGTTATGGCGAAGGATATGGGGGTGGAGTTGAACCACAACATTTTTGAGGGATAGTGGGAAGGGATCAGGGCCAGAGTTGGATCTGGCGTCTGCATCTACAGATACATTGACACATTGGATTGCACTGTCCCAGAGGGGACAGGGTCCATGACATAGACGGTGCAAGAACTCCTCTCAACATAGAAGAAAGAGAAAAGAAACCAGCTTATAGACCAAGGCGTCCTTGGCTTGGCTATGCAATCTGATGTTTGATCATTTTAAGACGTACCTTGAGTAAGTTACTATTCCCCAGCAACCACACCCTTGATCATACAAGATATCACATCAATATCACCCCAACCACCTCCATATCATACACGACATCACGTAACGATTCGATCACCCACAACTCCCATAAACACTCAGCCCACTCCCCAAGACATCCTGCTGCCCACTCCTCTTCCGACTCAAACTCCCCCTCGTCTCTCTCCCCTCCATCTTCCTCGCCTCCATCTCTCGATCCCCTTTCCCATCCGCAAAGTAAATCCCCTCCACCCCGCCCCTCTCGCCCATCAAATCCCCCAACCGTCCGCACCTCGCAAGATAGCAAGCCCCGGTATCCGCCCACACCCGATACTCCACCACCTTCAACACCCCCTTAGCGCCCGGCTTCGCCATATCAACCCCAACCCCATCCCCTTCCCCCGCAGCGTCTTCTTCCATCTCCGTCGCAAGCGCAATCCGATAAACAAACGTCTCATCCCACCCCTGCCCGGTGGCATTCCACGTAAACTTCGCTTTCCCACGCAGCACCACCGCCATTGCGGCGTCGTCGACGAGCCAGGCCTCGTCGGGCTCGAAGGTGAGTTCGCTGATCGTGAGGTGTTCGGTCAGCAGGGCGAAGTACCGCGATAGACCGTCGGGCCCCGTGAAGGAGCGGCCGAGGAAGGGGGCTAGTTGGGGGAGGCCGTGTTCGTGGATTAGTGGGGTTGGGGAGGTGGTGAATGCGGAGAGGAGGGTTGATATGTAGGTTGGTGTGGTTGGAGGTTGGGAGAGGGCGGAGAGGAGGGTGTGGATTGGGGTTAGGAGGGTGGTGCGGGGGACCATTTTTGATTTGAATTGGATTTTAGTGAGTGTATAGATTGATGATTGAGAGTGATTATTATATGGTGGTAGTGTGTGGGGGTTATGTGTCTATGAGCTTGTAGAAAGAGAGCTATGAAAGTCGTACGGATGGTGGTGGAAGTTACATAACCATGACGTTGAGGAGGTAGTAGAGGTAGTACTTTTTCTGAAGCTCAGATGCTCGTACACGCAGAAAGGTATCTTAGAGTAGATATCGCAATCTATGGCCAAGCCAGATATAGAGAGAGAGAGAGAGCGAGCTCTCTCCTCGAAGGTGATACTCGGGGCAAAAGCCTCCAAGCAAATAGACACATCGAATCACGTCCCCCAAAGCCCGCATCAAACTCCAGTGCCGGCCTTCACAACGAAAGCAAGAACCACGAAACGCAGTAGAAAACTCCTGAAGCGAGACACAAAAAAGAGATAAAAGAAGGAAAAGGGACGTTAGAGAGAAGACTATAGGCCCTAAGCCTAGAGTCATACCCCGGTCCTCTTTCCGTTGACACGAGCATTTCTCCCAGTCTTCTCTTAGCAGAGAGACTCGCAGATAAATTCGTAAGAGGCTTCGCCTCCCACCATTTCCGCCCAAGGTCCATCACTGCCGCCACGACTTGCCGCAGTTCACGCACGTACAGAACAAAGTCATCGGTTCATCAGCACTGCGCGTCTGCGCCTCGGTGTAGGTCACCTTGCGCTGGCCACACTTGCCGCACTGCAGACTCGTACTGATACTGCGCTCGGGCTGGCCAACCATCGCCTTGTCCATGTTCAACTTCTTAATCTTGGCATCCGCCTCACGTTGCTCGGCGGATCGCAGCTCGTCGGAGGTCATCCGCACAAAGTCATCCGGGGTGATCTCGCTCGCGAGTACGCGGGTGCGCAGGCTGGGGTTCGACTTGTTCTTCAAGTTCTGGTACAGACTGCGCATCTTGGTCCGGTACTGCTCCTTGGTCTCGGGGCCGAGCAGCTTGTACGCGGCATTTTCCACTGCTGATGCTTTGGCGAGAACGGTCTTAGGCGACTCGGTCGATCCCAGACACAGCCCGTCGTACATAAGTCCCGTGCAGCTGTCGCGCACGCGGTTCCCCGTCACGGCCGTGTCCACTCCGTCCGCCTTCCAAGTGCGCTTGTCTGGCGGCACGGACAGTTTGGCTGCCTTATCAGACGGGGTCGCCGCGGCGGGCGTGGATGTGCCGGTGCCATTCTGTGCTTGCCGGGGTGAACTCGAGCCCCGGCTTGCTGCTGATGCGCCGCCTTGCTTTTGCTTGCTGACTTCCACCCGCCATTTTGACACAATCTCGCTTGACAGCCGGGCCACCTCGGGAGACTTGTGTTGCTTGAATTTGTTGACAATGATACCGATCCGGGTCTGCCGTAGAAGATCCTCGGTCGCCTTGACACCTTGTTGGATCTCCTTAAGCATGTTGAGAATCGTGGACGCGGGCTCATTCTGTGTCGCGGCCTTGGTCAAGGCTTTCGCCTTGGCCTCGATCTCTTTGGCATCCATGGCCGGGGGTGGGGGACTTGGTAGGAGGATTGTTGTCAAGTTTAGCGCAAGTAGCGTGTAGGTGAAGATGAAGATAGAGCTCGTCGCAGCCTGTGTGGTGAACCGGGTTAGCAAGAGTTTCAGTGCCCTTCACGGAGTGAAACCATGGTCACGGATTGCGCAGAAGGCCGGCCACCTGCGCAATTAAGCAAGGCTGTATTCGCGAGTCCATATAGGTCGCTCATAGGAAAATTCCCGTGGAAGAAGCTCCCTTGAACAATTTTCTTGCGCCCCGGTGTCTGATGGACTCCGCAGTCGAAGCAGCCTGTACCCCCCAAGGAGCACGTGTCCACCCTCCCATTTTGCGGATTGAAATCACGAGAGCAGAGGAAGTACCAGGAAAAACCTTGAGGTAATGCGCTGCTTCAAAGCATTTGCGACCGCGGGGAAACCGTGCCGTCGCGCAAGTAAGGTGGAGAGGGGTGTTTTGCACGGTCACTTACCCGTTAAACCCACTCAAGAATGGTGTGAGGGCACAGCAGGAGGACTGTCCAGAAGCAGAGAGAGGAGTGAAGTGTTGAAAGGAAAGTATCTGGCGCGCGGAAAGGGTTGCAGGTGTCTTCTCTCACTCGAGGCGTCGGAAGCTCTGAGGTTGAATGCCAAGACTAGACTTCCCAATTCGGTAATTTCTCACTCCATCAACAGGACAGTCGATTAAGCGGACAGCGAAAAGGTATACGATGCTACACAGATGATAAAGTAATATTAATCAACAAGGTGAGTATTTAAAGCAAGAGATGGTCGCCAAGCAAAACTTGGAGGTGTATTCACATCTATATGGAGAACCTTCTGTTCCTGTATCCTCCCTAGACACCAGAGCTCAAAAGGGCTATGCATATGGTATGGGCGAAATCAATGGGGATTATGTGCAGTCGTCATCATCAACAGGGTATATGAAGTAATGGAATGTTCTGAGAGAGACGGTGTCGGGTCGTAAATCAGAAACTCATGGTAGGTAGGGCGAAGAGAAGGCCGTAAACCAGCGCAAACCCTCCAGAGAAAAAGTGGAGTGCTGAAGGTTTCTCACACACTTGAAGGCGTAGAGATGGTCGAAGATCGCAGAGACCGACTCTCTGAAATCAGAAAAAGCGAGAAGCAGTCGAAGAGTCAGACTAGGATCTACAGACCAGTCTTACCCAGGGCTTCGGCAAGCTCATCAACTTCCTTGTCGGACTTCTGAGCCACCTTCTCTTCCTCAGCGCGATCGGCATCCTCCAGATCCTTCTCAGCCTTGGCCTGGACCACCTCATATTCTTCCTCCTCGTCCTCTTCCTCCTCCTCCTCAGAGCCCTCCTCCTCGAGCTCATCCAGCTCATCCACGCCCCAGGAGTCCTCGGGGTCGTCATCGGTACCATGCTCCTCCTGACGGGCCTCCAAAAGCTCGCGCAGGTCGGCAATGTTGGGATCCTCCTCCGAGAAGATGTTACCGTTCAGCTCCACACGTCGCAGGCTCGGAAGAGCAGTCTTGGCGGCGTGAGTTAGAGCCTTGACAGCCTCAGCCTTGATTTCGTTGTATTGCATGCGCAGGGTCTGGAGCTTCGGGTTCTTGTTGGCAGCCAGAGCCTGGGCAACCTTGACACCGCCACGGGCAGAGAGCAGACAATCACCAACACCCAGCTCAACCAGAGCAGGCCAGCCTTCCAAAACACTAGCCAGCGCAGTCGATCCCATCAGAGTGAAAGTGTTGTCCTGCAGATCCAAGACCTCCAGGGCGCTGCAGTGACGAAGGCCATTCTTCAGCAGGTACGAGGTGCCCTCCTGGCGGATACCGTTCTGGGTCATCTTCACAGACTTCATACCCGCAGCGTGCTTCTCGTAAGCACGAGCCCATGCCTCCATACTGCCATTCTCGAGACGGTTGCGTCCGCAGACAATGCTTTCCAACATGGCAACCTCCTTGCCCTCCTTGCGAGCCTCTTCCTTACGCTCAGCAAGCTTGCTCAGAGCATCGGCAATCAAAGTACCAGCAGCAGGGCCGAGACCATTGTTGTTCAGGATAAGGTGGCGCAACGGGACGTGACGCGACAGGAAATCGACGAGGGGCGCCTGTGTGTTGAGACCGAAGGCATTGTCGGACAGGTTGACGGTGTGGACGGAGGGGATCTCGAGCAAAGCATCCAGGAGGGACTTGAGGGCGGGAGGGATTTCGGACAGAAGACGCGAGGTGAAGATATCAGCGAGCTCGGCGACTTCGAGGCTCTTCTGGGTCGCGAGGACGGTGGCGAGACGCTCCGACGCACCAACACCCAGGGTGTTACCGCCAAATCGGACCTCCGTGTAATCGGTGGACTCGACAAGGGGCTTGATATGGGCATCAATGTCCTCCGCGGTGTCGAGCTTGAGACCCTTGCCCTCGAGGGAGAAGACCTTTGGAGGGGCCATGGCGGGGTAGCGTGTAGTTCAGGGGGAAGTAAGAAATCGGATTGGAGGATTGGAGATGGGACTGGGACGGATGTGAACCGTGAGAAGAAAATCAGGAGCGATGAAGAGCAGGCTCAAAGTGCGACAAAGTCCAGACGTCCAGGAGAACAGAAGGAGGAGGCAAAAAAAAGGAAGGCATCGGGGATGTTTTTTGTCGATAACAAAAAAATCACTACGGCCGGCGGAATGGACCACCCGCGCTGGATTAATAATGTTGCGATGAGGTCTCATCGCCGATGATCTGACATCCTTCGCCCTCACAAGCCAGTCCTTCTCACACTCGTTTCCTTGTTCTCGCTTTTCTCCCGCACATACTAAAACTTTGAAAATGTCGTGGCTCTTCGGTTCCTCCAGTGGTAAGCTAGAATTACTCCATATCTGCACCACCCGCAGTCCCGCTATTCAGCGACTACCGGTGCAATGCGCAATGGTCCGTGGATTGCGCCAATAGATTTCGCTAACAAATGACCCTGAAAGACAAAGCTGCCGCTGCTCCTAACGAGACCAAGAACCAGTCCACTCAAACTGAGAAACCCAAGGTAGGTTCTCCAAGAGACATTGTCCCAGAGAGTGAAGCACGCAGCCATTGACTTCCTCTACCCATGTTATAGCCCTGCTGCGTCTGCAAAGATGAGAAGACCGCCCGCGACGACTGCATGCTTTTCTCCAAGTCCGATGATCCCGCCAAGGAGTGCAAGTCGATGATCGAGCAGTACAAGGCCTGCATGCTCGGGTATGGCTTCAAGGTCTAGACCGTAGCGTCGATGATCGTCGGACTGTATAACACTGCACATCTGTATAATAGCATTTGGCATCTTTCGGCTGGAGTTTTTCTGGATATAATGGGACCCTTTGTGTCTCACGCGTGACATAAAGAATCACTGGGCTTACACTGTATCTTTATGTTGGACTGAAATTAGATTAGAATAACCAACATACCATCTCGTCTCCATTCGAACGGCATTGGGTATCGAAAAAGTAAATTCACAAAATTAGACTAGCAACACATTCCTCTCCATAGTAAGACATTTTAAAACGGGGTATCACTGAAAGCGTAAGCCTTCCAAAAAACCGCCTCATTGCTTTTTCTTCTGGCTGCTAGCCTCGGCTGCACGGAGATCAATCTCACGACACTGGACAGCCAGATTCCACATACACCAGAGGTAGGCAAGCCCAAAGCCGGCCGCACCGATCAGGGCATTAAGAACCACCCAAAGATCCGGCTTGCCGGCAGGTGGAGGCACAAAGGCCTCCAGAATGTGCCAGCCGATCATCGCCAGATAAAAAGCCAGGTGCAAAAGCTTGCTAAGGAGATGGGGCTCAAGTGTCGTCTCCTCGGAAGAAGCCCGACTGCGGAAGATCTCGAACGAAGTCGGAGGAAGGCCCATCAGGTATGCCCAAAGTAGGGTCATGACAATGTAGGGCAAGCGCAGCTCTTCGCGCTTCAGAAGCGGATACATGGTCCATGAGCTGAGGATGTTAGCCCAGCCGACCCATGCGCGATTTTGTTTGCTGAGCCCGCCATCACCAGCTAAGGTGAGGGTCATGGGAAGGAGAGGGAGCAGAACGCTCTTCTCGTGCACTTGGAAGGAGAAGAGGAAGAAGCCCCATGAGACACAAGAAAGAGCGGGGAGAAGGAGGGTGGCTCGAGGATGGCGGAATATGATGGCACATGGGATGATGATTGAAGCCAGCGTGGCGCCGAGAGATGCCCGCTGTAGCAGGGATGCTTCGAAGCGGTTGAGCTTGTAGAAAGTGTGGATAGCGCACCAGGCATTGGCCACCTTGTCCTCGAACAGACCACGGGCAAAGGGGAAGACTCGGTGGATGGTTTGCGTGGTCTGGAAGAGCAGAGCATAAGCCACCGAATTCTTATCAAGAGAAATCGGAAGCGATTGTAGTAGCGGAGGCTGCGGCGAGGATGCAAAGAGCGCTCGCGCCTCCGTGGTCGTAGCTCCATACAGAAGCGGAGCAAACAGCAGGGCAAATGCAGCGAGCGTTATGAGGGCAATGTTGAGGAGTCGGAGGATACGGATGCGCGGGAAGACACACACACCGAGCAGATACGCGAACACGACGGGTGCATAGTACAATGCCATCTGCTTGAAACCCAATGCACCGACAAAGAAGATACAAGCCCAGAGCATGCGCCCAGCCAATATAGCATCCAAACTTGCAACCATCAGGCCCAGCATCACGGTATTGTATTGGAAGTGGCCATGATCAATTAGAATGGTGGCCGGCTGGAGGAGAATTGCAACGAGGGCGATCGAGGCTGACCACGCGTGCACCCCATGCATGCGAGTATAACGGCGAAGGAAGGTGACAACGGCGGGGATATAGACCAGATATTCGGAGATGAACACGGTACCGCGCATATATACCTTCAAGTCCGGACTTTCGATTCCCCGGGACTCGTCCAGGGCAAACCATGAAGGTTCCAAGGCCGCACCACTTTGTTTGTTAGCCGGACACCATTCTACAAGCCAAGCATTCAATTCAGAAGGAGAACAACGTACATCTTCCCACAAAGCCAGCTGTGGTATGCAGTCAACGGGGGGTAATCCAGGCCCCAGTATTGCAGATCGTGAAGATACCATTTAGCCATTGGCAGATGGGTCGTAATTTCCATCCAGTGTCTTTGCGCCTCAAAATCACCGTGCATTGGAGGGGCATTGAATCCTTGAAGTTGTTAAATGTGAGAAATTCAATATACTGAGAGCAATTTCCTTACCAGAGTAACCCCACAGACTGACAGCCCATCGGAAGAGGCCAACGGCCATTAGCGTGAGGGGCAGGATCAGCCATTGCGAGACGCCAGCTCGTGCGGCCCATAGAAATGAGACCAAGGGAAAGGCAGGTGATTGCTTTCCATCTCCAAGATCCACGATCAGGCTGTTGTTGGAGCCCGGTGAAATTGGGGTCTTTCTCTTCTTGCGGGGACGGTGCGAGGAGGGAGTTGGAGGGGTCATCACGATGCTGGCCAGGTGGCTTCAGCCAGTCCCATTGACCTCAAGAGCCGGGAAAGGGAGAGGCACGCGACAAGGACGAGGTCCGGAGGTGATTCACACGAGAAGCTGGAGTTCAACGGAGGTTCAAAGTATCGAGGACTCCGGACTAGTCGGCGGACGCGATGCACGAGGATCAAGTACGGGAGACCACAAGTACACGGTACACCTTCGTGACCTGTCAATGTGAGTGGCAGAAAAGTTGCCCCGAGGTACCCGCCGAGTCTCCACTCTTAGTAAATACTAAAGTCCTAAACTGTGTGTCGGGTGTCCACCGCCGTTGCTGGGTAGTGCCTGGGCTAGCCCCTTATAGCAGGCGGAGAGCCATTCTGCCAGCCTCTGAATTTTTTTTTGGCGAAATTTTTCTCTTATCAGTCGCTTCCCCCAGCCGCGTACCTTCCTTTTTTTTCCTTCCTTCTTCATCCTCTCCCATCTACCTTTTCTTTTACTATCACTTTCTTGTGTTAGTATCTCTCAGTTGAAGCATCGTACTACCGCTTCCATCTCAATAAGTACTTATCTCCCTTCCCCCTCCCCCCAACTAACTGACGCAGCTGCGTGGGTTCCGTACTTTCAAAGTACTTCAACAGACATTTTAAGTGGGCTTTTCACATCGAGGGCTGTGGGCTTCAAAATACTGCACATCTTGTGGGCTCTGTGGGACATTTACATTCCTCGTGGGTTTCATATCAGATCAGTTGCGTATCTGTGCCGGTCTCTGTGGGCTTGAACTCTGTCGGTTGCGGGTTACTTGTTGGATATCTACCAGCTGTGATCAGATCACTCCTGGCTGTTTACATCTCCTGAGGGTTTATCACATATGCTCTTTTCACGTCCCAACACTTACACGGGTGATTATTGAGGGTTTTGTTGGCTCTGCCGCACAAAAAAAAATCAAACCACAAACTGCTTGATATATTACTACCACTGTATGTGGGATGTGATCAGACCCCAGGGTGTCCTTTCATCACACAATGCTAACATGTTTCCCGCTCATCTAGATCACAATGTCGAAGACCAAGGTTTCCACCAAGGTTGACAAGAAGGCCTCCAAGGCTCTGTCCAAGGTCAAGGACGCTGGTGTCACCAAGGCTACCTCGTCCCCCGCTGCCAAGTCCAAGGACGTTGCTCGCAAGGTTGCCGCCAAGGAGTCCAAGGCTTCCAAGAAGAACAAGAAGAAGGAGCCCACCCCCAGCTCCTCCGAGTCCGAGTCCGACAGCGATGAGGATATGAAGGATGCTTCCTCCTCTTCCGAGAGTGAGAGCGAGGATGAGAAGCCCGTCAAGAAGGAGTCCAAGAAGGTTGAGAAGAAGGAGGAGTCCTCTTCCGAGGAGTCTGACTCTTCCGACTCTGACTCTGAGTCCGAGGATGAGAAGCCTGCCCCCAAGAAGGCTGCCAAGAAGGAGGAGTCTTCTGACTCCGAGTCTGACTCTGAGTCCGAGTCCGAGTCCGAGTCTGAAGATGAGAAGCCCGCTGCTAAGAAGGTCGCTAAGAAGGAGGAGACCTCCGAGTCTTCCGAGTCTTCCGACTCTGATTCCGAGGATGAGGCTCCCGCCAAGGCTGAGAAGGCCGAGAAGGTATGTTGATCTATTGCTCTAATCATCTCACTTTCTTAACATATCACTAACCCATCTTTCCCGATAGGAGTCCTCCGACGATTCCGAGTCCGAGTCCGATTCTGAGTCCGGCTCTGACAGCTCTGAGAGCTCTGACTCCGAGTCCGAGGCTGAGGAGAAGCCCTCCAAGAAGCGCAAGGCCGATGAGGAGCCTGCTGCTGCTGCTAAGAAGAGCAAGACCGAGGCTGCCCCCGAGGGTGCTTCGGCGAACCTGTTCGTTGGTAACCTGTCGTGGAATGTCGACGAGGAGTGGCTCCAGCGTGAGTTCGCCGAGTTCGGTGAGCTCACTGGCTGCCGTATCGTCACTGACCGTGAGTCTGGTCGCTCTCGTGGGTAAGTTATCACATCCCTTTCCTCTGGCAGATTTTCCACTTCAGCGCTAACCCGCATCTTGTAGCTTCGGTTACGTTGAGTACGCCGACGCTGCCGCTGCCGCCAAGGCCTTCGAGGCCAAGAAGGGTGCCGAGATTGACGGCCGTCCCATCAACCTGGACTACGCCACTGGCCGCCAGAACAAGGACCAGGCGGGTGGCCGTGACCGTGCCCAGAGCCGTGCCAAGAGCTTCGGTGACTCTACCAGCCCCGAGAGCGACACTCTGTTCGTTGGCAACCTGCCCTTCAGCGCCACTGAGGATGCCCTCCGTGACGTCTTCGGTGAGCAGGGTACCATCCTGGGTATCCGTCTGCCCACCAACCCCGACGATGGCCGCCCCAAGGGCTTCGGCTACGTCCAGTTTTCATCCGTCGATGAGGCTCGCTCTGCCCACTCCCAGCTCCAGGGTGTTGACGTTGAGGGCCGTCCCCTCCGCCTGGACTTCAGCACTCCCCGTCCTCCTCGTGAGGGTGGTGGTGGTGGTGGCTTTGGCGGTCGCGGCGGCGGTCGTGGTGGCTTCGGCGGTCGCGGTGGAGGCCGTGGTGGCCGTGGTGGATTTGGCGGTCGCGGTGGAGGCCAGGGCGGCTTCAACAAGGCTCGTGGCGGCATCCCTGAATTCCAGGGCAAGAAGGTTACCTTCTAAGCGAAGAGCCTGGTTGCCTTTGCTTCAAACTTGCTACTAACATGATCATCATTTGCACTTTTCTGCGTGTAATCTGGGCCAGGGTTTCAAAAGTTTCTGTATTCTCATAGTCTGCGACAGGATGAATTTTAATTTCATATCTCTACCTTATTCAACTGTTTTTTGGACCTCTCAATCTTAGTAGAACGAAGTAGAGTTGTACCCTAACTCTCGGATCCTTTATTGAGGGGCGGGGATCTCCAATTGGGTCTCCAGCTCTTGAATTTCGACCTTCTGATGTTCCATTTATTGAACCTCTAGCTTTTGGACTTGAGGCCCCTAGACGTCCAGCTCGTGAGCTTCCTTCTGGAATCTGGGGATCCAGGCTGGAGGTGCCAATATCGTCGGCACAATTTTCAATCTTGTAACGCTTGTCCTTGCTCGACGAGCTCTCAGCTTCATCGAGCGCTTTACGCTTCTGAGTCGTCTTCTCGCAAACATTCTGTTGGCCTCCTTGGTGCCTGGACCGCAGGAAGCCCTCCCTTCTTTGCAGGAACCCTCTTCGCTCGGACTGAAGGCTCCGCCTAAGGCAAGCAGTTTTGGCTCAGAAGATTCACGCAGTATGAGAAGTCCTGCGCGAACTTCATAGACCGACGTAGCCAGTCCTCACAGAGCTCAGAGACGACCTTAGATTGGCGATTGTCGTTCTTTCCTGCAACTCTTTGTGAAGTTTGAGCTTCTCCGTCAGTGGACCATGATACTGAGCCGCAACCCGAGGCAGCATGTTCTCGATGTTCCAGCCGACGGTGTACCGATTGATGGCGTGCTCTTGGAACCAAAGAGTAGTTTCTCCTCCAAGAAGTCGTCATCGACCAACTCATCGAGGAGAATCTGGACATGAACAGAATCCATTGCAGGAGGGGCCTGGGCTTCTCCGATACCGATGGTGACCTTGCCTATCTTGTCCGTTGGGATCCGCTGCACCATATCGTCCGTAGCGAAAGGCCCAAGGCGATTTTCCAACGCGCTCACAATAACATTGCGGTCAGAGATGGGGAAGGGGCCGAAATAGTAATTTTTCCAGCGCCTTGTCACGCTCGGCAACCTGGACCACTTCTCTAGCGCTTTTGTCTTTGCCCTGGACCACATTTGGGCCGAATCGGTAGCCTCGTTGTCTACTTTTTCAGCTTCCCAAAGCCTTGCCGGAGTTATTTTAAGTTCTAAATGCTGACTATAAGGTGTTTATGGAACAAGATAAGGACGGCGACTGCACGGACGGGCAGCGTCGAATGGGTCGATCTTCGGGCGGTCCTTGTCAAGCTGCGCCTTTTTGGCGGGATATAGCCCTATCGATGGATTGCAATTCATGAGAGCAAAGGCATACCCCATGCTGACAAACTTTGCCCGGTCACGAAAGACGTATGTTCCGCGACTTCGTCGGGCTTGGGAGCCATGTCATCCTGTAGCATGTCCAGAAATTCGGATTTCTTGATCCAGCCGTAAATATAGTCATTCCTCAGGTGGGGCTCAGACCTGTCGCTGTCCGTCCTTTTCCAGCCATATTTGATGCGGCGGAGCTAACTCGTCTATCAGAGTCTTGGAATTGGGGTAGGTGCAATAGTCGTCGTGCACCCTGTCGACAGTCTGGACCCGAAAGACACCGGCCAAATTCAGGACTGCGTCTTGCATTTTCATGATCTCTATCTTGGTGTAAAGTATTTCGTCACTATAGGGCTCGTCGTCCTGCTCCGTGGCGGATGCGATGCCCTTTGCGCGAGCACCTTAGTTCGGGGGACCATTTCTGCGACAAGACGGCGCCAAGAATGGCACTGGGCTGGTAAATCTTCCGTTCTTGCTTGGCACTCTGCTCCTTGGCGTTGAGGGATATTCTGCCGGAAAGCGGTGGACTTTGGGTTGAATGTTGAAACTGTCATTCTACACCGCCTCCAGTAACCCCGCAGTTTGCCTTTGTTTTATCGATCGTCATACAGTCATACCCAAAGTTACTTTATGTGCAGAGGTACATCATTGAGCTCTACGATGAATCTACGATGGGAGACACTCAAAGTAATCCCAGTAGCTTTTACTTTACCTTAACCGATTCAAGTTAGATTACCAGGACCCAGTTTAGCCTTTTTCTTTTTCTTGACCTCTCTGTCATTCTTCTTTGATCTTGTTTCTCTATTATATCTTGCCCCTCGCATCAGTCGGTGCTCTCCGTCACGGGAGTGTACAAATCACCTGTTCCGTCTGCTGATCACCTCATCATCCACTCTTCAACCCACTTCTGGTTCCCCCCCTTTTTCTTCACACCCTGTGTCTGGTCTGCGATCGTGGAGACTTGTCATCGCGGCTTCTCTTCCTCCTGTTGTCATCCTTCGTTGCTGGATCTCTCTGTCAAGGTCATCCAAGCCCAGCAAGGATCCCAGCCAAGATCTCCAGGGTTGGGCATCCAGCGATGGGGCCGATCCTCGCATCTCATTCTCCACCGTCCAGATAAGATAACTTCATTGTCCACTTTCCCCACGCTTGACCGCTCTTGTTCCTTACCCCGAGTGGTCTGACCTCCGTCATCATTCCTTGCCCTTTTATCATCTTCTTTTCTTTCTTTTCTACATCCGCTCCTCTCCTTCCCTTCTCTTCCACTCATCTACTTCCCCTGAGGCCATGCAACCAAATCACTGCGACCTCCTCGGTCAGGTGCGCGAGCCCAGAGCCGCACGTCAACTGATGCGCGATGGCCAGCCGCGCGACCAACATGGCCACGTTGGTCAGCCCCGATCGTCTGGTGCGGGACCCATGAGATCAGAGGGTATGTTGTAGCCCTTTTATATCCAGTCCCGCATAGTTTTACTCTTTGTTTCCCTTTCTCTGCCGATCTGAATTCATCATGTATAAACTGTTTCGTCTCGCGCCCGTACTTCGCAATGTACTCACTACGATATTACATAGACTCTTGGATCGAAGTATCATCCCAACCCTCCTCCTCATCTCTGTCCTCGGCTGCGACCAACGACGATATCATCACCACGGGGCTTCGGGTGGAACATCGTGAGGCAGGCATGTATCAGCATCGCAGTCGCCGACGACGCATGCAGCATTTGGCTGCCGTGACCACCGCCCAAGTGGACTACTCATCTCGGGAGGCTAGTTTGGCGAGCAGCAGCCAGGAGGAATACGATGAGAGTGAGAGCGAGTCAGACCCGCCGATGAGCAGCTCGAACGAAGATATCAACCGTCCTGCCCGGCCTCCTTTGCTACCTGTACCCCCTTCACCCCATTCCGATGAAGCCGACAGCGACGATGAAGACGATACTTCGACTGCCTTGGGAATGGGCATCAGCTCCTCACCATTTGTCCCACAACCCAACGTCTTCTCCCATCCACCTCCCACATCTGATCCCTCATGGAGCCGTCCCACCGAATCTCGCCGCTCCCAGCCCAGTGTTTTGTCCAACTCCAGCCGGCGCACTGCGGTCCGTCGGGAGTCGTACCCCAGTACTCGCGGATCTCGCAGATCCCAGTCATCTCAGCACAGCCCCTACAGCATGATTTCGCCTTCCCATCATGCTGATCACGACGCCGCTCTCCGTGCCAGTCTCTCTACCCTCTTATCATGTGCAGCCGCCGCCCGAGGGCTCCCTAAATCGGAGTCTCCACGCCTACAGACAGAGCCCTCTAGCGCAGCTCCCCCAGCGTCTTTCAGACTGGTAGGAGAATCCGTCGCAATGGGCGATGAGGATGGCGGCGAAGAGGGCCCGTCCTCGCCCCGGTGTGTGGAGGCCAGCCCCTCAGTGGGTCCGCCCCGCCGCAGACATGCCGCAGCTCCATCAAGCCCGTCCATGTCCAAAGCAAAACGTCGATCCGCCTCCCCGAAAGACCGTAGCGTTGCAAAGAAGAGCCGCCGCGCCAGTATGTCCGACTCAACGGCGCCTGTTAGTCCCACCGTCATGACATGGGTCATCAGTGCCGGCGTCGTCGTTCTCTTCTCAGCCATCAGTTTCTCGGCTGGATACATGCTTGGCCGGGAAGTTGGACGGGCTGAGATGGGCATGATGGGCGATGCCAGTGTTCCCGGAGCTCGGTCGTCGGCGGCTTGCGGGCAGGAAGCAGTGCGAGGCGGTCTGAAGAGACTGCGATGGGGCACTGCTGCCGCCGGATCAGCAAGCTTGGCTTGAACAACTAGATCAGGTCATATTCTGTCCGGCCATGGATAGGATGGCCTACGATATAATGAGTCGATAACGAGAACCATCATGACAACTACGGGAAATGATTGCATGATGTCTACACCCTGCTCTTCCTTTCTTATTATGATATCCCTTCACCAAGTTTGATGTCGTCCGAGAACATCGAACCTTTTCTGACTTTCATTCCCCTCTCACTATCTCCTTTCTGTCACTTTGATTGGTGCCCTCTGATTGATTCAACAGTCTTGTTCCCAGCAGTGAGTGCGTCCCAGGTAATTGAATATCTGTTGAGCCCCTACCTGCCAAAACTTGAGTGATGCTTTCATCTCGTCGTTGGTGGCTTATTCACCATGGCGCTACGGCGTTTGTTCTTTTTTTTTCTTCGCATTTTGCCAAAGGGGTAGGAAGTTCTGGTGGTGGATAGTCTGTTCTTGACGGCGATTCTATACTGTTGACTTGAATCTATACCCTCTTCTTTGTGATTTCAACTCGACAGAAATGAAGGTAGATTTCAATGGAGGACAAGTAGCAACTCGGTCAATTCGTATATCAATACGGGTGTCAATCGAGAAGAACGACTGAAAAGAACACCTAAGATAGTTGTTTCGAGGACCGGATCCTACACAAGAGAATGCAACGTAGACCCAGCCTTTCCCAAGCATTCATCGACGCTGTCTAATCGGCTGCTATGCCATTGCTCTTTGACTCACGCTATCCACAACCCTCCATCAATTCAAGAAACCCCCTATTCTGATTCCAAATCATCTCTTCCAACCCACATATCCTATTTGACGTTGCACGAGGCCCTCGTCGCCAATATCAAGCAATTCACACTAATATAACGGCAATGTCCAGAGCAGCCCGGTGTAAATCATACCTGACAAATCGATATATCGGCCATGGTACAGAAACCATGCAATTGGCCCATATTAATCAAATCCTCAAGAAGCGTTATAAGGTCCTGTTATAGGGGTTGTGGCCTAATGCAATGCGACGGCGCGAACCGTCGATGTACCTACTCCAGTACTTGACATGGAAGTGAGGCAGATGCACGAGATCTCGTGCGACTTTTCTACACCCACAATATCATCGATGGGTAATATCTGATAGGTTGGTCATTCTATGATAATCATATCATATGCACCGTCAGATTTCATGATTAGTGGCTAGGTGGAATTATAATCCCAAGATTATGCGGATAGCGGGGTCGCACTGCAGATTTGAATTAAGTCTTCAAAAGAACGGCTCTTGCAGAAATATGGGCTAGTTAGCAATAACTAGTTCGGTAGTTCGGTCTCTTTGAAGGTCCCGTCCTCGATGAGGTAGTCTGATGGTCCTGAATGGCGATGGGCGAATGATCAGACGCGGAAGTAATTTTCAATATGCCTCATCGCTGCAGTTATTGAAGCCGGAGGAGGGCGACGTAGGAGGTGAAGTTATCTCAAATACCCTGCCTTGATTTCAACCCCAACTCGATATTCAAAGTACAATATTGAAGGTGGATTCGCCCTGAGGGGCTCGCACTATTGGATCTGCACCGTACGTAAATCATTTCCACCCCAATGAAACCCTCGCCTGTTGCAGATCCCACCTCTGCCCCCTAATCCTGAAGAGAGGAAACTGGAGAAACCTATATACCCCATTCGAGCATGGTGCTCGGGTTGCCAATGAGGCGCGGGCACTGTCCTACAGAGTAAATCAGCAACCATTCCATTTTCCCTCAATGTATATATACAATTTCCCTATACGAACCATCGGCTATTCCTTGAGCGTATCCGGGCCTTTTTCCTATGAGAAAGTCGAAAGAATTTACTATATACCACGTCGTGCGCGATGCACCCGAACAACAAACTAACCTAATCCTGCCCATCCTCCTCCCCGTGCCACTGCAGCAAACAACACGAGTCATGTGTCCAAAGCCTTAATCTTTGCTTTTTCTGCAGCTGGGGGATACCCGATCCGAGGTTGCCCCGCTACCTACTACCGTAGCACTTGCGTGAGGAAATGGGGCGAGCTAACCTTGCTGGAGGTGGGTGATTCTGGGGTCGGGGTTTGCTTTTGATGGCTTTGTGGTGTTTGGACCCGCCCGGTTCTTGCGTTGGGGTTTGGGTTGAGAATGGGAATGGGAATGTTGTGTAGTGATAGGTGGATGTTTTTCATAGATTGGGTGATGGTGGCTGGGATTTCACATGTTGGATTAGGTGGTTCATGGGTGCTCGTCAGTGTAGATTGCTGATGGGAGCGTGATGATGATGTATAACGAGGCGTTGTAGACCTAGGACATCTGAACGGCGGAGGGTATACCGAGGATGTACTATAGATCATACTGGAAGAAGCTGCAGCCGATGTGTTGATAAAGAAGAGTTGTATGTGTACCTACATCCTAAAGAGGGAGCATAATCTCCCTCTGTTTCGCGCACTATATACAATCGAAGTATGTCGAACTTCCCAACCCCATGTACCTCCATCAATGCACGACCCGATCCAGAGCTGTTCAAGCTCACTCCCATGTATCCAAGAATGACATAAAACCCCAGCCAATGCCGTCAACACCAAACTCCTCGCTAACCCGTCGCTGTAACACAGAAATGACAAATTGGTCCAGAAACCCGGAGATGACCACGGAAAAAAGCAAAATCACCGTTGCGGTGGTATGACGTAGTGACTCGGAGCCACCGATCAAAAAAGACATATGGAAAAAAAGAAAAGAAAAGTCGAGCCTGCAGGCCACTCGCTCATTAGGGCCTGTGGTGTGGTGGTCAAACATAGAGAAGAATGTGTAAATGGAAAGATCGTAGGTCGTGTTAAAAATCGAAAGCAAATCAAAGAAAGAAATGATAAAGAGTGTAATCAGATCAGTCTCACGCAGTGGCCTGCGACCGCCGTCGACTTTTCAAGTCCTCGCGACTGAGAAAGCGGCGTAGTTTGGAGAGTTTGGAGACAAAGCGACAGGAAATATCTGCATGAGTTATCAGTACATCAAGATTCAGAAGTAGATGAATGTGCTTGGAGCATAGGGAACGTACCACTTCCTCGTCGCGGCATATATGGCTGCTCTTCCATGGGTTGGGTGGTATAGGCGGCGGCCCAGTAGCCCGTGTCGCGGTAGCCGGTGAAGGTGCAGCTGTTCGGGTTGTACTGCGGCTGCAGGGCGGTGACATGCGGATAGAGCGTTGCCAGCGGGGAGAGGCTGCCCATTCCAAGGCCATTCTTGGGGAAAACGAAGTTGTATCCTAGTGGAAGAGGAAGTTCTGTACCTTTAAATTTG
>JAXQJV010000152.1:0-32963 GCA_037042255.1 Penicillium sp. PG106-07D | reverse complement strand
AAAGACATGGAAGAAAGATTAAAGAATCAAGAGGAAAAGATGACTAAATTGAACTACCTGATCCTGCAAGAATCATGAAGTCCATATGGCATATGCAGAGGACAGCTCAGCATCAGCACTTTAATTCATCCAACCACCACAAGAGAAGGATTACTACTTGATATAAGCAAATAAGAGAAAAGGGAGAGAAAGACTAGAGTGGTTGACTCCATCAGTTCTGTTGCAGATAGAGTGATGTCTCTCATGATCAATCAACACACCATCCATTGTTGAATCTGTGACAGGAGGCCAAGAAGGCCACTGCCTCAGCCCTGCGATATTCAACGACCCTATATTGACAAGCCCGAAAGACTCCGATCGGCCCCCAAATTCTGAGGCAAGCAGCGATCGTACCAGACTCCAAAGCCAACTATCAAAGAACCATATCGGCAAAGTTAGTGTGCAAAACCTCACAAACCCCAGGGGGACTGACTGGGCATCTTGAGCCACCAAAGTAAATTGAAATTACGCTTGGCATTAACATAACCAAACCCCCTCCCACGGAAGGAAAAAAAAAACGTGGGAGGAGCGATAGGCGCAGAAAAAAAGCTCCTGAGAGGCTGAGACCCCAAAGCAACTCAAATCAAACACGCCAAGGCTTCAATAATAGGTATTGTCGCTTCATCCCGCCCGCTAGCCGTTATCGCTGCGATCAAGTGGATGGGCGGATCGAAGTGTGAGGCCCGCTAGGTTGTTTGGGGACGGTTCTCCATAGACTAGAGTTGCGGTCAGACTGGTCAACCGTCAACGGTAAAGCGGTCGAAGTTCATGATCCAATGATCCGCCTGGAAAATGGGACGATTGACTCTGGAGAAGCGAGAGATGGAACCTGAGCCCTTATGTTTGTCTGGGAGTTTGGTACAGGATGATGGTATTGTCATTTAGAGCCACCACCAAATACATGTGTAATGTACGTGAGGACTCTACAGTATTTCCTTTTTCTTTACCCCCTAATACCCACATACCCCAACCCCTTCCTGTTCCAACTACGGAGTAGCTACTAGCTAGGTATGTGGTGGGCATCGTGGCATCCCTGACCGCCACGCGACAAAGGAATGCCAACCTGCCAGGTTGTGCGAGACTACCTAAAATTATTCACAGATGGAATCCTGATCCTTCGTGGAGTTGGTAGGGCATTGCCGAGGAGTCTAGAAGTCGGAGAGTACAGTAGCACCACGCAAGAAGGACAGGACGAGCATGTCCCTGGCGTAATTGCCTAGTCTGGAAATACCCCTTGTATGCATTCAAATTAAGATTGATGACTTATAAGATCGGGAGGCGAATTGATACAATGCCTTGATGGTGTAATGGTAACACGGGTCACTCGTAATGACTTGCTCCCGGTTCGATTCCGGGTCGAGGCAAGGCTTTGGTTTTTTTGATTACCTTTCTTGTACCAAGAAAGGTTCTTCTTGCTATTTCTTCTACCATATCGTACTGTGCCTTCGAGTTTAAAATCCCGTAAGATAGTATACTACAGGATTTCGTGAAACAAAGGATCAAAGGAGAATCAACAGGTCCAGCACAATCTCCCTGTCTATTTACCGGGGGGGTATAGGGAGGCTGACATAGTTCAAACCTTCTCGAGTCAAGATCCTAGCTCGGAGCTCAGACTAAAATGTCTGTATCCAATAAGGAACAGTGGAAACCTGCCGGAGTCCTGTCTGCCAGTCTGGAGACAAGGGCTGCAGTAGACATGTGTATCGGCCTGGAATGATCGGCATCGACAGGCATGTTTTGAGGCCACGCAGGGCAAAATTTTGTGTGCTGAGAATCTTAGCCTACAGAAAGAACTCTTCGTCCTCTGTAAGTACGGGAAAATTGCAGGATTCCTCATCTAATGGCACAGGCCAAAGGAAGTCTCCGGCTTTACTAGGTACTGCATGTAGTTGCATTGCCCAGGGGTGATTGCTGAGAACAGACACGCTCCTTGCCTACGGCACGATACATAGCTACTGCAAGTTCCTCTTCGTTCGACATGACCAGGTGGCAGGCATGGCCAGGCCGGCCTTCAATACTCACCGGAACTTACCATCCGGCCGAATGCAATATGGAAATGTGGCTTCGGCTATTGATTTGGACTATGCGCGGGGACTACATTTGGCTGTCGGTGGCCGCGGCCGGATCTACCCCGTCTACATATATCCGCGAACTATTATAGGTACTAGTGGACTGTATTTTGACGACCGAGCGGTGGCTGGCTACAGGTCCTTCTATCTTGAGGTATGTCGATCCTCATCCCCTTCAAGCTCTTATGGGCTGATGACCACATGGCTGGAAAGCCCGGGCTCTCTTCCGTCTTGTTTGGACATCACACCGCTACTCCCTAAGAGTAAGCGCAAGGTCATAGCGAGCCATGTGTCGGGTGAAGATGCTATTTATCAACTTGTCCTCCCAAGTCCCCTGTTGTGGGGAAGCTGCCACGTGGAAAGCTGGGATGTGCTCACATCCCCTAGACCTCAACAGGAAGAGATCAGGACGCATACGACGCAAGCCACCCCCCGTATTGGAATGCCATGTGGCTTGCACGAGAGCCAACCCCAGTGTGACTCAGCCTGGCTCAACTTGCAGGGATTCGAATCCTGAAGGGGTCTTGAGGGAGGCCTTATCAACCTCCAGGGGGATGGAAGGCCGTGAATCAGGAGTTAAGTACTGCGCTTGAGCCTCATTGTTGTTGGGCCCCAGCCGATCGTGTCTACATTTGGAAGTAGTGTCGAGGGGTAAGCAGGGGGATGAGAGCATCTAGGTCCATCCTGAAGTTGGATCAACGTATCTGGTGTCAAGGCACTGTTGATCTGGTTGTTTCCGTTTAGGCGGGCATCAGTATCCGTGATATGCGCCAATCTGCCGAGCTACCAGCGGCAATAGATAAAGCTGGTCTGGGGAACGCTGTCAAAGCCGAGGATAAAGTTCGGGCAAAGGGGTGTTTGGGAGGATTTGAATGGTTCCTGGCCGGTCGTGCAACGGTCCAGAGGCCGTTCCAAACGCTATCGGGTTCATTTAGATCTGCAGTAAACACCACCTTCCGAAGACTGGCAACTGGTTGGAAAGGCGGGACAGAGTCTAAACTTTCTTTTTTAGACTCTCCTTAAGTTTACGGTCGAACCCCAAACTACCAGATAGCGCAGTCATGATAAGGTGGCCCATGTGGGCGTGTAATGCTCCGAACGACAGGTGTATCGTAACGACTTGATTCGACTCCATTACCGCCGGACCCTCGGTACGTGTAAAATACGACGATAACCCCAAACCTCCCCCCCGCCCAACCGAAAGCAGAAATGGCGTTACGTGAACAAAATGGATCACGTCATAGACTTAGGCCTTGGCCTAGCTCCAGACTCCGGATTACGAAGAAATTATGGATCAATACTACATGACGCTGAAGCAGAGCCATCCTCCTCAGAGACATACCCGTGACACCCGCCCATAACGATCCGCGATCGCGATGTTTATGAAAATCAAAACAAACCCAGAAACACGCAGATGAATTATTCAATTCAAACTGAACCAAAGATCACACAAAGCTTGGCTCTATTTTGTAACACTGCTCGGCCAGCACTCCCGAATCAGTCACGCCAGGCCGAAAGCCCGGCTATATGTCCAGGTTCGCTTCTGCACGGCGAAGTCCGCGTGGCGAAACATGGCGCTAGAAACCTTCTAGAAGGATTCTAGAAGCCACTTAGAAGCCGCGCTAGCGAGGCGCGACTCATCCTGCGTCGTGTTTCACGCCGCGTCCGTGGTTCAGCTCGCGACATGTGCACGGAAAGGGAGAATGCCCCTTTTAAATGCTTATTGGTCGTGCTCCGGCGAGCCCGTTTCAGGGGCGAGAGGGTTGTGGATGTTCGTAGGGCGGCTGACAACACGGGTTTTGTCCGGTCAATGTCGGTGTGGCTTGCATCGGACTGTGGTTGATGATTGATTGTTGATAATTACCTAGAACTGCCGGTTGGAGGAATTTATGGAACAATAGGAAATAACTAGGCACTTAGAGAGAAATTCAAAAATAGCAGATGAGACATTGTTTGGTACATAATATCGTTCGTCATGACACGCCAACTACGTTTCATATTATTCTCGGAAAATTTAGAGATCTTTTCGCTGTTGGCTCCTGACTAATCTTTGAATTTCCATGCAATCAAGGTTGGCAGGGCAGGGCATCCAACCATTGCAGGACCGTAGTTACATGCTATAGAATAGTTGATGATCAACTCTTGACTTTCATCTAGGCACGTAAAAGAACCCTGGAGAACTTGCAGAGATTTTTATGTACTCATCTTGGCAAGCCAGTGAAGACTGACCCACTGGAGATGTGATATGTGACTTCCAACGGACACCGACTCAAAAATTAGACAACAGGAGATAATTCTTTCGCCTTCGGCCGGAGAAGCCACTGGCAACCCGATGACGCGATTTTGGTCTCCGCCATGATCCATCATCACGCACCGTTCAGATTATTGGACCACCGGGCGATGGCTTATGATTCCTTATCACTGTTGACTACTAGTGAATCGTGATTGTTTACCACGTTTTCTCGGAAAACCAAATTTGGCGACGAGCATGAATGGTGTCTCCACAGCGGCACACTCATTCGAACTTTGTTAGAGTTTATCGTCATTCCACATTACAGAAATTCACACACGGCAGAAGGACCACAATTGGAGCGAGAGACTTTCGGACCACGTGGCAGATGATCTGCGCCCAAAACTTAGGATGGCTCTGACGAAATACGGAGCCCAAAATGTGTATGCGCTGTACTACTTTGCTGTCCTCCGAAACATAAGAAGTTTTTGTTGGGACGGCTGAGTTGACGGCACAAATTCGGCTCTGAGGTGTTGTCTAGGGACAAATCGTCTTCCTGCAAGCGAGGAGTACGGAATGTAGTATGCATATTTTAGATCGGTAGTACAGCCAAGGAGCTCCAGCTTGCCATCCCTGTACGCAGTTCTCGTCTGACACGGCAGTGGTTGTTCCAGCGAGTACAGTATGACTTGCAGCCACGGCAGTGGATCTCTCGGGTGCCCATGTGGGAGAAACACCAATCCTTCTAGCACGTTAGTGCTCCCTCGGTTTTACTATTCTTATTTGACTATGTAGTATGTATCATCAGCTTGACGCATGCGTCGGCCTATTCGCTACTAGTACTCGACTTCTGCCTCGGGTCGCTGCGGGTGCTTCTCGTCAACCCCGTCTCCGTACCAGGCTACAGGAAGTGATTGGGCAATGGCTCTCGAGTCGGTGTTTCGCAGCTGCGGCATATGCGGGCTGATGGCCCCAGTGGGCACTCCAACGCACTAGACGTGCTCATTTTGGGTGTCTTCTTTGAGGGCCACGACCTCGGCAGCGATCGGAGGAGCATCCTACCGCAGCCTCTCCTGATAACGTTGAAGTTGAGGGGCTGCTGCTGTATCATCAGTAATGGAGTAACTACAGCATTCACATCGGAGAGAGATTTCATAGCTGTAACCATCATACGGTCTTTAGCATTGTTTATACATAAAACAATTTTCATGAGACAAAGCTATAACTCACTAAACCATAATTGTGATAATCTTCGACCGAAGGCGCTTGAATCTGCCCGTAAGAAATACGTCAAGGAGGGATGCTTTGCTTGGCATTTCTGCTTATGCTACGGACGAGGATAAGGTAGCTGAATTTATTCAATCCCTGCTTCAAGCCTAAGGTCAACGAAGCACGTGCATTCACATCAACAGATCCCATATATGGTTACTGTCTTTGAGTTCGCTAGCCCTGCCTCGCGAAATTCTATATAACAGATAAGTGGGTTATGACGGACCCGGGGTGATCTTCGCGACACTCCCTCAGTGGGCTGGCCTGAGCTGACGCAGGCTCATGCAGCTTGGCTCTTCCAACGCAAGGTCAGGAAGCTAGCAAGAATAATTACAGTAGATCTTCGGCCGTGTAGCTCTGATTACCGAATACACCTTCGGACATTGGATAATTCTCCGAAGAGAAATATGATCTCTGTCCACCATCACTCCATAGACCGGTGGTCTTCTTCCCGTTTACAGACTATACACTAGAGGTGTGGGGGATGTGTGCCCATCATTGCGTGACCACGGGCTGCCTGACCGGGGAGGAGAGGCAAGACGATCATCGCATTGAACCAACCATCAACCATTGTTAACTACCTCCATAGATAACAGGTATCGCAATTTGCCAAAAATGCCCGCTACAGTGACTAGGAGACTTCTTCCTGGCCACAAAAAGAACGAGAATGAAACACTAAAGTGCTCACCTGCAAGTTTACTGCAACGGCAGGAGCGGGGTGAGACTGGTGACGGGCTAACTAGCTCGTGCCGCTAAAAGCCCGCGGCGATCGAAGCTGGTGACCGCCGTTCTACCCCTGCTATGATCATGATGATTTTGATAAATATTGTGATTTTGGTCATGTACATTTAACTTTCTAGGTATGTTCAACGTGACACGTAGCATACAATCATCTTCTTTAACTTTGTAGCTAATGCAAGTTACCACGAGACAAGCAGACCTCCAAATAGCTCTCCGTACTACCCGTCGTCTATGAGATCCCGTTTAGCCGTTCGCGTACTCCAAACCACCTATGCCCTCCCGGAAGCATGCGGCATTGGTCGTCCTTCTCATATGCCATCAAAACAAATCAAACTAGGGGCGACTGCTGGTAAGTACCTGGAATTGGGGTACATGTTGGAGTCATCGTGATCCAGTACTCTCATCTCAAGGCTGGTCGATCATTATATACCTACTTACTAGCGCTAATTCAATTCTTGGTTCGTGGCGACTACCATGACTACCTACCATTCCCCCTGATGCCCAACGACAAGAAAAGGAGTTGAAAGTATAATTTCAACCACAGTTCCCCAGGTCTCCTAGTTGCGGAGTTTACGGCGACAGTCCAGTCCCGTTCCCAAGGGCTAGAACATGGCCTTTGAGCATGGGTAGGATGATGGACCAAGGGTTATTCCTTCGCGGACCGGCTGTTCTGGCTAGATGGGCTGGACTGTCTACGGGCAGTATCAAGCATGCCCCTCTGTGAGTGCCCCGAATTCAACACGACATGGATGAATCCCGCTATCTAAAGCCACCCCCGCCACCAGGCTGCTACGGTTAGCTGACGGGGAGTCCGAGTGATCTGCAGGCAGTACCATCTATCGGCTGGATCCAGGATTTACAACTGTCGGGTTGAGCATGAGACATCCTAGAGGTCCGTATACATTGAGGATTCGCCACTACAGGTTGCTTTGGGTCAGAAGCTGGGTATTCACGCCAAGCGCGGGCGTGCAGAAGTGTGGAGTAGCGGCGGTACCTCCTAATATTCTAGGTTCTGTGTTCTACAAACGTACTAGTTGCCTTGTGCCCCTATCTATAGGTTTTGACCTCCGTCGCGCGCTCAAGCTAATTGATTCGACGTAGTGGGTAGCGTGATGCAACTGCCCATGACTCCATTTTTCTTCACGAAAGCACACTAACAATTTAGGCCAACAACAATAACCTCTGGAAACAATACCCGCCACGACGTAGTACGAGAGGGGATTTAGATGCATGCTAGCTTAAACACTAATCCTGTATAGTGTACTAGCTTATGGCAAGACGGTAAAAAGGAACAAGACGGAATCTTATGACTTTGACATCAGACGGTGCCGAGAAACTCAATGGAGTAAATCAAAATCTTAGGTGCTACTACCATCCAAGCATCAGAGTTGCAGCCAAAAAAAATTACAATCATCTAGCGCCGAAGGTCTTCTGCAAATCCCCACCACTTAAACCAGGTCCAGATCGAAAAGTACCGCATAATTCGCATGGTACCCTGGCCCTCCGGGTTCTGCATGCAGCGTAAATATGCTCAAATAGCTGCGTCTGCTGCTGGCTACCTACCGACCCATACGACTTCCTCTAGGATGATTTCACTCCTCCGTCCTGAATAATGATAGCTCTGTACTTTATGCAGCTCATCTCCTTCATAGCTGCAAATACCTACCTTTTATGCATCAGCTCAACCTCCCCGCTTACCGTTTCCGGATAATGATGGGAGAAGAGACCTGCAAGTCTGCAAGCCTGCGACATGTCACTTTTGACACATGGTCTAGGCAGCACGCATGCATGTTGCGTGCACACCAACCAATCAACAGCCCAGGGTGTGCTGTGGCAAAGGGGCGGGGATGAAGAACATGTGTATGACTATGTATGTACAGTGTAAGGGTTTCGGGGCAGCTGTCGGTAAGTGTTTGGGTTTCTGTATTTGCTTTTGCTGAGGACGCTGCATGGAAGACCCTGGCGGTTTTGGAAAGTGGACTGCTTGTCTGGCTGAATATCACTTCCGGTGAAAAGGGCTAAGTATGGGGATGCTGGGGATCGTTGGGTGCATAGGATTTTAGTGACGCCTTGGATATTTAGAACGTCAATCGATCTTGTCTTGGGGCTGCGCTGGGCATGGCTTCTAGAAATCGTCGCATAATTGCTTCGTTCCATGCCTTGCTGTGTGGGCCCTGTGGCCCCTTGCCCGGCTGCGCCTGCGAGTAACAAATAGAAATTATGCCCATGACCATCACGGATCTGCACCTACGCAGCATGAATGTGGATTTTTTTACCTTGACCTCATGGTCGTTATGATTCCCTCCTCACTTAGCGATAGACACGGCGAAACTGCACACCCCGTGGAGCAACGGCAAGATGCATTACAGCTGGAAGTCACCACTCGATCGTCTCGTAGCGCTCGAGTTCGACCCTTGTATCAGGCAATCTTGGGAACTCGCTCACGCCCCAGGAAATGATCGCCCATTATGCCTGAGACAGATCGGACCTCCTAGGTATGTCCAGCATTTCGTGTTCAGAGCATACGCGAAGGCGGGGATGATGGGGTATGAGTGGCTGCCACGCTTTTGTGATATATCATAACCATCGAGATCTGATCGAGATGAAAATGAGCTAAAACTTGGTACGATCCATGTTAAGCTCACGTTCAGCCCGCTTTTTGGGCCTCAAATCGATTGAATTGCTAGCAGGCTAGCAATATTAGGTAGTTTTCAAGAAAAATTATACCCATTGTTTTCATCAGTATCGATCTAATTATACAAAAAAGAATAACTCAAAATTCATAAAAGACTTGACTTGCCAGGAGCGCCTCCCGACTCAAGCAGCAGGGTATAGTCCCGCGCGATCATCAGTGTACTGGTCTCTGCCTTTGGTCTTTGACCACTAGACTACCATGGGAAGTGAATGAGAACCCCCTTCATGATAGATTTTGCGATATTTCTTCCTTGTATCATTCCAGTCAGACCAGAGCCGGTTAAAATAAACTAATCCCGTCCCTTAAATGCAACCATAACACCATACAAGAACAACACAATGATTCTTACTCCCTCCACCACTGTCCCAAAGAGCTTCCCGTGCCGGCCATTTCAACAACCTCCTCGAAGCTAATCTCAACCCGGAACATCTGCCCATCTGCAGTACCATTACCACTACCCACGGGCGTTACAAGGCCCCAAGTGACCAACTTCTCCCAGGACTCGCGCGCGACGTCTCGGCCCCAGACACGGCCAGGCGTGGCCGCGGCACCGGAGATTGAGGCAGATGTCTTGGCAGATGTGAGCAGACGTACGTACTCTGCGTACGCTGCGGGGAATGAGAGGGCCAATGGAGCGATGCTCTGGGCTTGGACACTGTCGTTGACTGGATCGAAGAGGGCAGCGAGGCGGGTGGCTGCGAGAAGGAGGGAGAGGGGGAGAGACGATGGGCTGAAGGAGGCGGTTATTGAGGTTGAGAACGGAAGCGGCGCTGGATCTGGACAGGCGAGGGATTGGGAGGCGAAGCTTTTGGGTGTTGGGATCTGGAAGATGGGCTTGTCGGCGGCTTGAGCGCTGAGGTGAAGCTCGCTGATGGGGAGGAGCGCGCTCGTGAGGAATTCCTTCACAGACTTGGTCTGGTAGTAGATCTTCTTGACATGGAACTGGAAGTCCTTGTCGTTGTAAAGTTTCTGGATAGAATTGACTCAATCAGCCTGTGTTTGATAACGAACGATACTATTCGTGCTCACCTGCAAGTACTCCTTCCATCCCGCCAGAAGCTTTTTCCAACCAGGGGTCTTTGTGAGACTCTGCTCCGATCCAAGCACGGCAGCAAGCTGCTCGACTTCATTCTCATCGAGGTCCAGACTAGCCATACAGATTTCTGAGAATGTCTCAAACGTTTTCGGAAGTGGAATGTAGACATATCGATGACTGAAACGACTCTTGACACGTTTCTCCAGCATCTCAGTCACGTCCACCTTGGTAGTAAGTCCAATGACCGCAATAGGTGCCTTGCGGGCCTGAGCAATATCGAATAGATTATAGAGCAGAGTTTGTCGAGGGTGTGTCACAAACAGATCAAACTCATCTAGAAGAATCACGACGGATTTGGCGGCTGTCACGTTCTTCCCATTCCCGGCGCCGAACAGCTCTTCTGGATGAGACAACAAGGCCAGCAGGGTAGCCATCGTGTCGGCATATGAGCTGACCTTTGCTGCGTCATCTTCAGTGTGAGTCTCACGGCCAAGCTGGCGCCACATCTCTCGGAGAGCAAGTCGGTCATCCGTATGGAGGAAACCATTCAGTCGGACAACGTGGAAATCTTTACCGTGGTCCTTTGCGAGAGAGGAGATGATCGTTTCCACAACTGCCGTTTTGCCAGAACCGCGTGACCCGAGGAGAAGCATCGAGTTACCTTCGCCAGCAGTGACGGTCTGCTCGATCAAGTGGTGCACCTTTGTATACTCACTGTCAAGTCCTTTGAGCGGGATTTGCCGTTTTGCGGACAACTTCTCAAGGAGTGTAGTCGTCAAGACACGGACTTCATCTTGCAGCCCAGATTGGCACAATGCTTGGAGCTTCTCCGCATACTCGGGGAGAGGCTCAACCGTCTCCACGGCCTCTGGTGATTCGTCCTTGTTCTCAAGGCCCTGTTGCAACTGCATCGTAACTAGATCGTCGAGACCATCGTTATATCCTTCCAACGTCGGCGAGACCTCTCTCTCAGCCTCTCCAGCGATGTCCCCATTGGCGCCATTTGACCTAGGCTTAGCCGCGCTCCTTCGAGACCTTGTCCTGGCGATTGACCCTGTCGGCTTCGGGGACTGGGCATCCGCATCCATATCAACGTCCTCGATAGAATCTTGTCTCGGCTTGCGCGCGCTCCTCGTCCCTCGAGCACTCCGAGATGTCGCAGCGGTCCTCCGGGTCGAGGTAGGTGTCACGGCGTCTTCTAGTCTCTGGGGTGCCTTGCGCTGCCGTCCACTTGTCCGTGTGCTCTTCGGAGTTTCAACAGCCTCCTCTTCCAAACCGTCCGGTACATTGCTCTTTTTACCACGAGTGGATTGGCGGCGCGAGGCCTGTCGCCGGGGACCACGGTAGTCCTGATCTTCGTCGGAGTCTGCCTCGGGCTCAGGGGAGGACGGGACCGAATAGACATCGCCGTCACTCTCCATCGTGACATCTCCATCATCGTCGTGTTCAGGCTTTTCGGAGACCCTCCTCCGCTTCGAGGCGCGGGGGTCTTTCATGGCTGGGCGTTGGCTGGTAGTACAAGGGTTTACTGGAGGTTATAGCGAGAGGAAGGGGATCGGAGGAGGAGCAGGATCGACCTCGAGCAATACTTCGTATTTGCGACCGGTGTTCCGTTCAGTATCGTGTGACGGTTTCTTTGATTAGTGGTGTGTACTGGCGAACATGTCGGGCTAGGGAGGGCTGTTTATGAAACACTCTGCGTTGTTTTGGGGCGAGAGAATGCGAATTGGCAGTGGTGATGAGCTGGAAAACACACTGACTTCTCCTGCTATACACCGAGAAGCTGCAATGCCAAGTGATAGCTTCAATCGCAAACCTGAGACGACTGTTGACGGCTTGGCAACAAATCGAGCATCTCCGAGCTTCGCGCCTCAGGCCGCCACGCGTGACGCGAAGTCAGGTGAACAAGGAAGCACCAACCATCACCCTTTCTGCAGTTGCAGAAGTAGGGGTAGAGTATTTGAACCTTTGAAGCCCGTGGATTTGATTATTGATCCTCGTACTCATGAGTCAGAAGATCAAGTCACTTTTTTAGACCACTTAATCGCAAGGTGGGTGGCATATTCGGCACTGAATATGGCCGCCGGAGTATACCAGCATGGAATTCGGATAAAGAGTCTCTACTGGTAGTCCATGCTAGAGACATTTTGTCTTCGGATCGGCATATCAACTCGGACTCAGGGAACAGATCATCATCGGATTAGTTAGACCAGACGCCCAGTAACCCGCAAAGAAAGACAGCCACGTCGGACCCCGTATCGGCTCAGATCAGCCGAGGTTCAACTCCCTGTGGGCAAGAGCTACAAGAACAAGCAGAAAGACACGACTTCCCCGGACAATGTGTTTGTGACACCTCCTTTGTGTAACCCAGTTTTTCTTCCCAAAGTCATCTTTTTTATACACAGCATGTCCGACGAAGGGATCAGGGCACCAGCGCGGAAGCTGGACGAGTTCGAGGAGCTTGTCTACGAGTATACAAGCCGCATGGGCTTGGGCAACGAAGAGGTCCGTTAAAACCAGCGCATGACGCCGAGAACTCGCTCATTACCTTCACATCTTTTTGTACTTGACCAGAACCTCCGCAAGAATGTGTGAACTAACAGCATCCAGCACTGGGATGTCAACGCCCGCGACTGCAACCTCCGCTTCGAGTCCGCAACCCGCGGCCCCCCGGCCAAAGTCTCCTTCCTCCTCACAGTCACCCCAGCGCTGAGCAACTATCTGGGTAACCTGCACGGCGGGTGTGCTGCGACGCTCATCGACGTTCTATCAACCACCATCCTGTTGGGTGTTTCCGAGCCCGGCAAATTCTCGCTCGGCGGCGTGAGTCGCAATCTCAAAGTGACGTATTTGCGCCCTGTGCCGACGGGGGTAGAGGCGCGGATAGTATGTGAAGTCATCCATGTCGGCAAGCGGCTAGCGCTGCTAAGGGCGGAGATTCAAAAGGTGGATACTGGGGATGTGTGTGTGGTTGGAGAACACGAAAAGGCGAATACCGATCCTGAAGTGAACCAAAGAATCTAGGAATGTGGGGGCGTTCAGAGAGGTATAGATCCCGGAATTTTGTAGACGGCGCGGGTAGGGAGATGCTGTGTTTGTGAGTGCGAACCTGTATATAGAAATTACGTTCTATTACTGACGTTCTGCGTGGTCCCATTTCGTTTCCATATACAATGTATTCTCCAGGACGGTTTGAATGATAGAGACAGGTATATTGCGCTTGCTACAGCATCTCGGTGCGATCAGAAAACGAAAGCATTTGTTGCCAGGGAGCGGAAAGAGAAAAACAAAAAGAGCATCAAAATGTCCAAGCGAAATATAGTCAATCCAGGATCTTAGAAATGATACATAGATCATCCCATGGCATCTACACAATTTTCTCTACTCTTGAGCAAGCTGCTGGCCCTCCCGCAGTCCCTCAACCTTGAGTTCTTCACCGGTGGCGCGCTGGTACAGATCCCGAATATCGTCTTGAGGATGATGTTAGCAAATGATACCTTCCTTCATCGGGGAGCCAGATGACATACAAGTGGTGGTTTCAAAGTGGGAAGTGGAGTCGTAGCTCTTCGAGATGAAAACATTGTCCTTCGTGCCACTCTCCAGAGGCTCGTAGATCGGAATGGGAGGACCCATAAACTTCTCCTCGATCGCACCCAGGCGCTCGAAGCCAGGCTCGAGTTCGATGTGGTGGTTGGCATCGTTCTCGGCAATGGTCGAAACGATGGCGATGTAGTAGCCCTTAGGGCAGACATTGTGTGCGGAGGAGACCATTGCAATGTAGATATCTGAGAATCAAATCAGCAAGGATTCGGTGAATATCTTGTCATCAATAAGTGACATACCGTGCTTGCGTCCAATCTGAGACTGGGGGATGATCAGCTGCAGCGAGTCGCTGCCGTCGGTCTTGTCGATGGGGTGCTTCAGGATACAGATAGCCTTGAGCAGATAGCCCGAGACCTTGACCTTGTTGGGGAAGTAGGAAGGATCGGCAATGATCTTCTTGGTCTTGGTCTCGAACTTCATGGCCGCAGCCTGGTCATCACGATCCTTCATGGTGGCCTTGATACCGGAGACCTTGCCACTCTCGTCATACAGTACCTCGTCGACATCGGTGTTCAGCATGTAGGTACCACCGTAGATGGCGGACAGACGAGCAAAGCCCTGAGGGAGCTCTCCCAGACCATAGAGGGGGTAGATGTAAGGCGACTTGCCATAGCGGGCCATGGAGTTGACGTAGAGGCGGATGCGGTCGATGGTCTCGATGGCAGCGCCGGGTTTGTTGATGTACTCGTCTGAAGGGTAGAGAGCCATGGAGTGACCAACGAAGTCGCGGGTGTTCTCCTCAAGACCGAACTTGTCATACACCTCCTTCATGGTGCAGCTCCCGATGCTGAGACCTACTCCAAGTTAGCCATTATTCCCCCACCCAAGCTCGCTACCAGATGCTAACACACCCTGGTGAGTGGAGGGGTTCTCCTTGTTGAATTCTCCAACCCACTCCAGAAACTTCTTAGCCCGACGCTTCTCGAACAGTCCCATCAAAGACGAACGCAAAGCTTCGCCGGCATCCGAAGGCACCTTGGCCACGGTCGCCTTGGGACCCTTGCCTTGCTGGACATAGCTGCCCGCAATCTGTTTGAACTCGAGGTATCGTGTCACGTCGGTGGAGACCAAGATGTTTGTCAACTCGCCGTTGGCCATGAGGAGCTTGGGGACCAAGTCGATGTTCCAGTCGTTGACTCGTCCGTACTTCTTCCAGGGTTCCTCGCCAGCGGGGACGTTGCCGTACTTCTTGAAGAGCTGCAGAAGAGGTCAGCAGATGACATACACAATGTATCAAGTTAGCATACAGTCTCAATGTTGACTGAGGCTGCCTCGCTAAGGCCATTGTTAGCTGATTCGGTATGTGACGTTGATGGGAAGCTCCGTGGTTAACTCACCCTCCGTAGTGGTCATTGCGATCGATGTGCAAGACCTTGTTGCCCTTCACGCTGAGAACACTATAGTAGAGAAGGAGGATTAGCATTCAACCACTACTTTGTCTGTTTCTGAACCGTCGAGTGAGACTTACCCGGACAGCACACACTCGGTCAAGCCTGGTGGACGAGGTCAATGATGAGCGCGGAAGAATGGCGGGGTAGCCAACAACTTACCAGTGCCGAGCACCACGACATCATACTCGGGCGCGATCTCATCCATGGTGTATATGAAAAGATGAAGGAGTGATAAAGAGATAGTAAGGCGAGAGGAAGGGGTATGCCGGAGGCAAAAGTGAAAGCAAGAAAGAAGGTTCTCCTGGTATCTTGTCCCCGCGGATCCACGAAGCGGTAAGAAGAGGAGACTATTTGACGGGCCCGCCACTAGTGAGTTACCTCAGTGACCACCACCCACTTGGCTGGGATTATGAAAGCTCCCTTAATCTAGAGCTTCCATTAGAGGTGCATGCTTGGCCCCTATTATTCGCCGTAAAATGGGGACATTGATTTCATGTTTGTACCCCTGAAGCGCCGAGGTTGATTACATAGTGATCGTTACTCATTCTGGTCCATACAATAGGGGCATTAGCTGGATATCCAAAGCACATAATAATTGGTAATTTACACGCAGAGCTGAAAATGGAATAGAAATCAAAGAAACTAATGCTACAATATATGTCCTGCAGACCTTTCCCTAACCCGAGAATCTTGAGCTGCCTCGGTCACAGCTTTGTCTCCTTAACAGCATTCTCCTTGAAGGGATCCTCCGCAGGAGTGACCTCGTCCAAAGCGGTATCCTCCATGGGGTCCTGATCCTGTGGGCGGTATCCCTTGGTGTATAGACGCTGGGCTTCTTCCCAGGCGTAGTAGCGCTCACGGAGAACGTGCTTGATAGTCTTCTGAGTAACGACGATCTGAAAGAAGGGCTATTGTAAGTAGATGATTCAACAGAAAGAAATTGGCCAGGCGATATGCAGTCAACTGGTAGGGCATTTGCTGATAGCCTGGGACCTAGCCACTGATTCCTGGAAGAGTATAGATGGTGCGCTTACCGCGTCGTCGCGCTGGTTGGACTCGTGGTCACCAAATCCAGCCTTCAATCGTGATCGCTCCAAGTTTGAGGTCGCAATGCGGTTGCGCTCCTTAACGCACACCCACCACAGCTTGTGAAGGTCCTCCCAGCTCTTGTTGCGCAGCTCTTGAACTGACCATGGCCGACCTATATGGATATAATGAGCATCGTCGAAACCATGTGGCAGAGTATGCGGTAGCATAGGTGTCCGTAAACTTACCAAAAGCAGCATCGTACTCGGTAGTACTCAATGCCTCGTGGGTGGGTGGGAAGAAGCCCCAGAGGCCGTGGTTGGGTGTCGCAGGACGCGCCTTCATCTGCTCAGGCGACACGGGCTTAGGCAATGGGTATTTTGAGGCGCTCAGATTGAATCGTGTTCCAGTCCGGTGAATTGCCGATACGCCGCGGGTTCTGTTCATATCACGTCCATGGCGAGCGGCGACGGCGGGAGTCGTAGAGAAGCTCGAGGTCTGGAGAAGGGAACGGGTCATCGAGAAATGGAGAGAAGGCGCCAAGTAGGGAGGGGGCAATTCAGCCAGGGCCATGGCCCCATTGTGGGCCAAACGAGCGACTGCTGGCCGATGCATGATGGCTGTGTCGGTACAGAAAGTTGTCCAACCGTTCACTACGTCCAGATCGCTGTTCAGCCTGCTTTTTTTCGGGGCTTCAGGACGGGAGGTCACGTGCGAGTGTCTGGCGGCAAGTCGAGGCAGCCCGCCCTCCAAAGTCTGGCGGCTCACTCAACCAGAGACTCATTCCGGACTCTTCTGGCCTTGGAGACTTTGATCTTTTTCATTTCTCGGAGTCACCTTTCAAGATAATCAAACCAGTTGAAGTGGTCTTGCGACACTTCGAGACTGGCCTGTGCTTCCCTCACGCATCCGCGCGCCTAATCGCCCAATCGATTCCACTCCACCTCCAGGCGGAGCAGTGCCGCATCAAGTGCGTTTAAGACAGCCTTTGTGGACTGCTGATCTCTCCACGCATTCTCGTGTGGTGTGATACTCGACTGACGTTCGTTTCTGAACGAATCAAAGGATTCTCGAAGAGTCGTCAAACTTGTTACCCAAAGACCAATTATGAATAGGCCGGGTGAGTGAATTCTTTATCACTGATTCGAAGCCCACATCCCACTTGCCCTCACCTCAAGGGAGAGCCAACGACTCTTCCCAGTGGTCTCTCTCTGGCCAGGACAACCTTGGAAGATGAGGTCGCGTGCCCCAGGATCTGAAGATTAAAGGGGACAAAGCTCCAATCGCAGCTGGGGTGCATGTAATTTCTCCGCGTGCGCCCACTTGCGACCGAGACATTTTCGAGAGACCTTCCCGACAGATTCCTGCGTTGGACTTAAGCATGAGTGCTTTGATTTGAGACAGCGAAGATCATGCTGACTCGTTGTGTTCTCTGTGTCAGGACCAGGCCCGCAGCCGCTACGAGGCATGTCAGGCTTCCCTGCGCCGCAGCAAGCACAAGCTCGAAATGCCACATTGGCAACGGCACGCTTGCCGAATGGAAAACTCGGTACGATATAGTCGCAATTTGACTCCTCTGATGAGGACTATTTTCGATATCGCGGGCGGAAGCTGATAACTGGGGGTGGGCGATCATCTAGGTGGCGCAGCTAATTGGAACTTCAACCTTCCCGGAACATCTACTCTTCAAAGCAACCCGCAACGCGCTATGGGCACAATGGGAAGTTTCGCACAGAGCCTCGGTGGTTCCCAACCAGCGACGGCACTAGACCTATCGTAAGTTGGTGCCCTGGACCTGCTACTACCCTTATTCCGTCGAAGCTGTTACAAAGGTTCCAAGGGCTAACAGTTGTGGCACTTGCTAGCGAGTTTCCCTCTCTATCAGGCGCATCGCAGCAATCACAATCCCAGAACCCTGTGTGGGCCAATGCGAGCCAACGAGCTGCGCAACACACTCCTGTTCAAAGACAACAGCTTCCATCGGCGTCGCAACCCCCTTCACGAGCCTCCCAGACCCAACAGCTTCCTGTACAGCAACCTTCTCAGTCTTCTCACGATGATATGTTCCCCTCCGGTGCCCAATTCGCGAATCGGTTGGACGATTTCAGGAACGGAGGACAAGGGATTAGCAGTCAGCTCGGGGCTGGGAGTCAACCCCAAACAGGCAACATTGACGAGTTCCCACCTCTGGGACGCAATGTTGGCAATGTTGGCAATGTTGCCGCTGAGCTGGCCCAAGAACGTCGGACTTCCTTGATGCAAGGTGCGGGCTTCGGCGCCTACAATTCCGGTATGCGCATGGCTCGCCCTGATGGTGCGGAGTAGAGATTAGATGCGACGCGGGTGGCTCACAATTATTGTTTAGGTATTGGGACATCACGGTCGCCTGTCAATCAAGGGCCTAATGGGGCGTTGGGGCAGGAGAAAGAAGTAAGTCGTCCGGCGATCGGCCTTGAGGCCCCGCACTGACCGACACTAACAACTCAGGACCTAAACAACACCCTGATGTCCGGTCAGCGCAACTTCAGCGATCCGCAACAACAATTGCAACAGCGGCAACAGCAGGCAAATGAGAGCCAGGAAGCTGCCGCCGCTGGTCAAAGTGCGGAGCAACCGCCTCTTGCCCAGATGAGTGAACTGGACCGGTTCGGGCTCAGCGGTCTCCTCCGCATGATCCATAGCGAGAGCCCCGACGTGGCCAGTCTTGCTGTTGGTCAGGATCTCATGACACTTGGCTTGGACTTGAATCAGCCCGAGTATGCGCTCTTCCATATTTCCTAGGACACTTTAAAGAGAGATTCACGCTAATCATCCTATGTGCTTCAGGCCTCTCCACCCTTCGTTCGCCTCGCCCTTCGTGTCCTCCATGTCCGCCGTTCCATTAGAGCAGGATTTCTCTCTGCCATCATGCTACAACGTCGCCAATATCCAGCCTCTTTCGTCACGAATCCCCGGATTCAGTGATGAGACCCTCTTCTACATCTTCTACAGCATGCCACGGGATATCATGCAGGAGCTGGTCGCCGAAGAGTTGATGGGTCGCAAATGGCGGTATCACAAGCTCGAGCGATGCTGGTTGACCCGCGACGAGACATATCCTGGCCCCGTTGACGTGGAACGTGGCGTGAGTGAGCGCGGAGTCTATCTGTTGTGGGACCACACTAGCTGGAAGAAGATTCGGGTAAGTTCCAGGCCAAAAGATATAGTAGTTATTTTCGGCTCATTCAGCGTACTGATCCATCGATGAATTTTTTAGCGCGAGTTTATTCTCCGATATGAAGACTTGGACAATCGGCTGGACGCTAACCGCAACATGAGCCGCACCGCAGTTGGCCAAACACATGCTTCATGAGTTGAACATGGCAGGGGCTGGGCTCGGTGTGGAGCGACGGTAATTCAGTTGATCAGCAACGGCGTTTAGAAATTCGGTTTTCTTTAACGTTGCTCAATGGGGGGCCGATAAGTACAGTGTGGTTCGGGGAGTGGGCGTGTTGAACTTCTTGGGGAAATCTACATGGCTATCTTGGGGAACCGAGATACATCCTCGAAATCAAATGCTCTGGATGATCTTGCCAGCATTACCTTACTCATCTCATCTGACTCCGGCGCAGACTGTCATACTTTGGTCTCACCTTGACAGTAATTGTGTAGATCAAGCAAGTAGTGCAATAACAACCAGTGACATTCTCAAGTCAAACTTCACAGGCTAATTCCATACCCGTGTGCCTTCGCGGTTGCGACACTCTCATCCGACTTGCGAGCCGTGGAGAGAATTGCGGTCCACTCCATGGGGACATCTCCCTTTTTTCCATAAGTGGTCTGCAAGTATTTCTCCAATGCCGGGCGGACCTTTTCGGTGTCTTCCTGGCGCTGTTTCTCTGTCCAGAATACCTTTGAAACCATCGAGAACATGATCATGGTCATCTCCACGAAGTTTGGGACCTTGATTGACATGGCCTTGGTGACGGAGCGCACATTTATATCTTCGAAGCCGCGCTCCCTCAATTGGGATTCGATCCAAGACACGGAGTGCCATTCACCAGTACCCAGGGCCTCAAGGAATTGCTGGGCCGTGGGGAAAGGCAAGCCTCCTGGGATTGTCTGGATGGCTTTCTGCGTGACGGAGATCCAACCCGCTATCATCACGTTAATGTCGGGGTCATCATCCGAACTTGGATTACTTACGCTCGATCCAGGTTGTGAAAGCAATGGTACCCCCCGGCTGCAGGATCCGAGTGGCATCTAGAGAAGGCATGGTCAATGATACTGGAACACTTCCCTCTCAGATCCAAATACGCGCATGCGTTTCACTAACCGTCAAGGGCAGGCAAAGACTTCGGAAGGGCCATGAACACTAACGACGCGCAATCTCAAGTTAGTCTTGTGATGGAGACAACCAAACCTAGAGACCAAGCAATGCTCACCAAAAGAAGCAATGACATGCGTAAAGTGTGAGCTAGGAAGACCAGAGTTCTGTGCATCCACCGTTTTCACTTCGACATTCTGCCATTTCTCTACACCAATACGATGCTTGACATAGTCCAGCATGCCTTGCGAAATATCTCCACAAGTCAGCTTCAACTTGCTCTTGGCCTGATCATCCAGCTCTCCTTGCAAGATACTGGAGACAACACCAGTGCCACAGGCATTATCAAGGACCACAAGAGGCTTGTCAGGGTTGGCCTTGGAGTTTGCGATCAAGCCACTTTGGTCGATCAGGAGTTTGGCAAATTGACCGGTGATGTGTTCACCGGTTTTGTATTGGTTGACAAACTTGTCTTCCTTGAAGAAGACTTCCCAATCTCGTGCGTGAGATGTCATGGTGGACTCTGAGGCCATATTGGGTGTAAATGGGTGGTGGATACAGTGTCGTGGACACAATACGCACTGTTGAGAGGTTGATATGTGTCTTGAAGGAGCGCAATGGACGGAGGGTCTATTCAGTGGATGGAAAAAAGATCTGTACATGAGATGTTGGGCGAGAAGGGACAAGATCGGAGCTTGATGAGGAGCAGGTATTTATATCTTTCTATCATGGACCTAAGAGTGCTTCACTCTATGAAGTGAGAATGGACGACTAGATGCTGCATTGGAAAAGTGTCCGACAATGTCTCCGAGACCATAAACCAACCAATTTCCAGGTGGCCTAATGCTTTTACAACAGCAAGTCAGATGCTCTTACTCTGCTGCACCGGGCAGGAAGCTGGCGGTTTGTGGAGAGCTATGTCAGATTCGATGCTGCGGGGGTCAGTCTTGTTGCAAGTACCTTCCGAGAGAGTCTATGGGTGTGGTCTGGCTGTAGAGCATCGTTTGCAATTGGCTCCCCGTAGGCGGCATAGGCCAAGATGATGACCTAGACATCCACTTTAGCTGACCTTAACGACTCTCTCAGATAAAATAACGGAGACTTTTAAAGCAAAAGTGGCCGAGTACCTATAGCTACACGTGACCTAAGACTGATTACATCATCTACTTGACGCCAGACCCGAACGGGCAATCCGTAAACACCTGATTTGCGGCAAAACAACTCGCGCCCCTCTTCTCCTCCCCGACATTCAATGACCTCCGCCAGCGAGCCGATTCGCAATCACCACCATGCGGATCACCGAAATAGTTATAGACGTGGGTCGCGGCCATGGATTGACCTATTTGACCTACTTTACTGACAGCAACTCCTCAGGGTTTTAAATCGTACGCCGTGCGAACGGTGATCTCGGGATGGTGCGCCTGCCCAGCTCCTCTGCCCACAGCATCGTCGCAAAGGGTATCGCAATCGGGCAACGCTGACAGGCTCTCAGGGACGAATCGTTCAACTCGATCACCGGTCTCAACGGTTCCGGTAAATCCAACATTCTCGATGCCATTTGCTTTGTTCTCGGCATTACGAACATGAGCACGGTCCGCGCGCAGAACCTCCAGGACCTAATCTACAAGCGCGGTCAAGCTGGTGTCACCAAGGCCAGCGTCACCATTGTCTTTGACAACCGCGATACATCCAAATCACCGATTGGATTCGAAGAGTATGCCAACATCTCTGTTACACGTCAGATCGTCCTGGGCGGTACCAGCAAATACCTGATCAATGGCCACCGGGCGCAGCAGCAGACAGTACAGAACCTCTTCCAGAGTGTCCAGCTGAACATCAACAACCCCAACTTCCTCATTATGCAGGGTCGCATTACAAAAGTCCTGAACATGAAGGCGGTCGAGATTTTGTCGATGATCGAGGAAGCTGCAGGAACACGAATGTTCGAAGATCGGAGGGAGAAGGCGATCAAGACAATGGGAAAGAAGGAGTTGAAGCTCCGCGAGATCGAAGAGCTCTTGAAGGAGGAGATCGAGCCCAAGCTCGAGAAACTCCGATCCGAGAAGCGTGCTTTCCTGGACTTCCAGCAGACGCAGAACGATCTCGAGCGCTTGACCCGACTTGTGGTTGCCCACGACTACGTGCGCGGTGGTGAGCGCCTGCGAGTTGCAGGCGAGGAGTGCGATAAGAAGAGAAGCAAGGTCCAAGCGCTGGAAGAGAATGCAGACAAGCTGCGAAATGAAATCGCCCACTTGGAAGAGGATGTTAAGCGAGTCCGGGCAGCACGCGATAAGGAGCTCCGAAAGGGCGGCAAGTTCCAGGCTCTTGAGGACGAGGTCAAGAATCATTCCCACGAACTGGTTCGCTTGACAACTGTCTTTGATTTGAAGAACGCGAGCATGGCAGAGGAGAAGGAGAAGAAGAAAACCATCCAAAAGTCCGTCAGCGACCTCGAAAAGGCCTTGAAAGAGAAGAAGAAAGTCTACGACAAGCTCCAGGCTCAGTATGATGCCGCCAAGGCAGAGCTTGATGCACAGAATGTGGAGGTGGAGCAGAAGGAAGAACTGCTCCAGACACTTCAGACTGGTGTTGCGTCAAAAGAAGGCCAAGAGAGTGGCTACCAAGGCCAATTACAAGACGCACGGAATCGAGCTAGCAACGCCGCCACGGTACAAGAACAAGCGAAACTCAAGATCAGCAACTTCGAGAAGCGAATCAAGGAGGAGGAACCGCGCGCCAAGAAAGCAAAGGAGCAAAACTCCGGTCTTCTCAAGGACCTGGAGGGGTTGAAATTGCAAGCCAAGAAGCTAGAATCTGAGCTCACTCGACTCGGCTTTGAGCCCGGTAAAGAAGAGCAAATCTACCAAGAGCAGTCCAGCCTCCACAGAGACATTCGCGAACTACGTCAGCGAGCCGACGGATTGAGGAGGAAGGCTGCGAACATCGATTTCAACTACCAAGACCCTCATCCGAAGTTCGATCGGTCCAAAGTTAAGGGTCTGGTCGCACAGCTGTTTACTTTGAACAAGGATCAAGTCGCGGCTGCTACTGCTTTGGAGATCTGCGCCGGTGGCCGCCTCTACAACGTGGTCGTTGATACTGCCGAGACCGGTACCCAGCTGCTCCAGAACGGTAAATTGCGCAAGCGTGTTACCATCATTCCTTTGAACAAGATCTCCGCCTTCAAGGCGTCCGCGGAGAAGATTGGAGCTGCCCAGAACCTCGCACCCGGAAAGGTGGATCTCGCCCTGTCACTGATCGGTTATGACGAGGAGGTGATTGCCGCAATGAATTATGTCTTTGGCAACACTCTCATCTGTCAAGACGCAGACACTGCCAAGAAGGTGACTTTTGATCCTTCCGTTCGGATGAAGAGCGTAACGCTGGATGGTGATGTCTACGACCCCTCAGGAACACTCTCCGGAGGTAGCGCACCCAACTCCAGTGGAGTCTTGGTCACATTGCAAAAGCTCAACGAGATTACGAAGGAGCTGCGGAGCAAGGAGCGCCAACTTGCAGCCCTTGAGGACAACATGAACAAAGAGAAGAAGAAGCTGGATGCTGTTCGGTCCATCAAGCAGGAGTTGGATCTCAAGACCCACGAGATCAAGCTCACCGAAGAGCAAATCAACAGCAACTCCTCTTCATCTGTAGGTATCTGGAAAGAGATTGAAGTGCGTGCTTTTACTGACTTAATATTTCATCCAGATCATCCAAGCAGTAGAGGAGATGAAGGCGAATATTGAACAGTTGAAGAAAGATATTACCGATGCCAAAGCTCGCCATGCTGAGGCAAACAAGGATATCAAGCGCATCGAGAAGGATATGAGTGAGTTCAGCAACAACAAGGACAACAAGTTGGCTGAGCTCCAAGATTCACTCAACTCTCTCAAGAAGAGCCTCTCGAAGAACTCTGCGTCAGTGAAGGAGCTTCAGAAGGAACTGCAATCATCTCGTCTCGATTCCGAGCAGGTTGGCAGTGACCTCTCTGCAGCCGAGGAGCAGCTGTCTGAATCAGAAAGTACGCTTCAAGCTCAAGTGGAGGAGATTGAGTGTTTGAAGCGTGAACAGGCACGACTCAAGGTAGTATTTTCGCTTCCTCTCTCGTGTGAATTAGACTGACTCTAATAGGATGCCCACGACATCGCCCAAGCCCAGCTCGAAGATGAGAGGGCGAAGCTGACTGGATTCGACGAGGAATTGCGGGAGCTTGATGAGGCCATTCAATCCAAGTCATCGCAGATCACCGAAGAGGGCTTGGAGATGCAAAAGCTCGGCCATCAGCTCGAGAAACTTCAAAAGGACCAGCATTCGGCTGCCCAGGCTGTATCTCATATGGAGCAAGAGCATGAATGGATTGCAGATGAGAAGGAGCAATTCGGTCGCCCTAACACGCCGTACCACTTCCAAAACCAGAACATCGCCGAGTGCAAGTCCACGCTGCGCAACCTGACGGAGCGGTCTCAAGGCATGAAGAAGAAGATCAACCCGAAGGTCATGAACATGATCGATAGTGTCGAGAAGAAAGAAGCAGCCCTCAAGAACATGATGAGAACGGTCATCCGCGACAAGAGTAAGATCGAGGAGACCATCCTTAATCTCAATGAGTACAAAAAAGAGGCTCTCCATAAGACCTGGGTGAAGGTCAATGGAGACTTTGGCCAGATCTTCAACGAGCTTCTGCCGGGCAGTTTCGCCAAGCTGGATCCTCCGGAAGGCAAGGACATCACGGACGGCCTGGAGGTGAAAGTATCCCTGGGCAAGGTTTGGAAGCAGAGTCTGACCGAGCTAAGTGGTGGACAACGGTATGCTCCTATCTCCTTCCATTGTTGCCCGATAATTGCTAACCATTCTATGCATCAAAGGTCGCTGATCGCTTTGTCCCTCATTATGGCTCTTCTGCAATTCAAGCCTGCTCCGATGTACATTCTCGACGAGGTCGATGCCGCACTGGATTTGTCCCACACCCAGAATATTGGACGCCTGATCAAGACTCGTTTCAAGGGCTCTCAGTTCATTGTGGTCTCGCTGAAAGACGGCATGTTCCAGAACGCCAACCGGATCTTCCGTACGCGTTTCAGCGAGGGCACGAGTATTGTCCAGGCCCTGACACCTGCCGATATGAAATGAATTCCATGATCTCTGCTTGCTCGCAACGTGTTTCGTGGTCTCTGTTGCATATTTGATTCATGGAGATAATTTGGTGCGAAGCATTGCTTTTGGCAGCCCATTGGTGTGTGGCAGCTGGCGTTTTGGGGGTTGATTTAGACTTGGTTTTGGTCTTTGGATGGGAATGGATCTTTTTGTTTGGCTTATGACGGATGCATGTGATAGCTATTGATTCTGCGAAGCACCGAGAGCCTTTTTAGAGGGAAGAGCTGTTAGGCAATATGTAAATTTCAATGTCTCTGGTTCTTCTTCCACGCCTGTCTGTATTTTATCCCCTTTGTTCATGTCAGGGCTGAGATACCCATGGCATTTTTTCCCCTAGTTTGGGTGTGTAGTTCTGAGTCAGGCGGTAACACTCCAGCGATTGATTTGTTTCTGTAGCGGGCACCCCTCTGTCAATCAGAGCCGAGCTTTATTGAATTAGGTGGTCAATGAATCAGGAAACATGTTGATGTCGACCCTCTTTCACATATAAACTCTCACATTTGCTCTTGCGTTATCATCCGTCTTGCCTCAGGCTCAAGTTTCAAGTATCGGCACGTGCAGGACTGTCCTCGACCCGAAACTCCGTCACTCCGTCCGCCGCCGCCACCGACCAACTTGCGCTTGCACCGCCAACAATCACTTGTCTGCTGCGCGCTTCGAAAGCCCACACCCACGATACAGTCGCAAATCGCATCGCAAATTATATGTACGCGCTTGCCTAATAATCCCACACGACCTCCTACCCGTCTCGGAACCTATCCACTCTTTCGACCCGGACTTTGGCTCCCGCTACCCACTTGACTCACATACCGACTACCCCCAAACCATAATTCGCGTTTCGCGGCCCAGGCATAATGCAGGAAGACGAGCCATCGTTGAACATTTCGTCGCTTCTGACGCTAGCGGTGGTTTCTTTCTTTGTGCTGCGATGGTTCTTCAACCGCGATGAGGGTTCCTCGGCTGGCGGCAGGCCCCGCGGACGAGGGAACGCCGTCGACCCGGCGCAGGTCGAGCAGGTCTCTCAGATGTTCCCACAGCTGAGCACTCGTGATATTATGTGGGATTTGCAGCGCAATGGGGGAAGTGTTGCGGCGACGACGGAGAGGATTTTGACTGGCCGCGGGCTGGAGACGGTATGTTGTTCTGTTCTGCTCTTCTGTCCTTGTTGGCATTTCCCCGGCACTGTGAAGATTTGAATTCGTGCATTATGGCTCGGAAATCCCGTTTCGATGATTATAAGATCGGTATCATCCATATGCTGACTGCTATCCTCCAGCCACCCCCGTCATTTCAACCCCAGATCATCCTTCCCTCGGCGAATGCCCAACCTACCCAGACCACAAGAGCGGCGTCGGCATCAAAGGGAGGTGCTCAAGATTTGATCTCCCGGTATAATCTAAGCGGAAGAATTGCTGCCGAAAGCACCGCAGAATCGACCCCCGCCCCTGCATCAACAAGCGCATGGTCTCAGAATAAAGAGGAACGGCAACGACTGCTGCAGAAGCGTCGAGACGAGATGATTCTGGCCGCGCGGAGGAAGATGGAGCAAAAGGATCAGGTCAAATCGCGGTGATTTGGCTGATATTCTCGCTTTAAATAATCGCGATGTCCGGCTTACAGTCTTTATCCACGATCAGCTGTGGCTCAACTGGTAGTCGAATACGGTCACCTATCAATCCCTGTTGACCTTTCTCTGCCTGCGTTGTTATTGTTACCCACTTTCGTTTTGTATTATAGCGCCTTGACATTGCATGCTGTATGGTGTTAAGGTAAATTGGAACAGCATTGGTTACTTCGCAGATCAGGTCAAATCGGGTATATGAGTCTATATACATAAATATCGTTTCTTTGCGGGGCATTGGTCCGCGTCATAGTATGCACCAAAACTCCCGTCCAGATAGCCAAACATAAATCCCATGCATTTAAAATTCCATGTAGTCTTCCTCCTCGTCCTGGGTTCCGTCATACCCGCCGTTGGCTCTTTGTTCAGCCAGTTGTTCCCGGCGAGCTTGTTCTTTGGACGCGCCAATTTTACTACACAAGTTAGCAAGTTCTCTTCAAAGATATTCGACAATAAAAGGGCATCGGTATCACATACCGAAGGCCGTCTACCACACCAGACAAAAACCCCCGCTCTTCGCCCAGTTCCATCGCGCCAACACCTGTCAGCGCAACACCGCCTCCTCCTGTCGCGGCATCATCTAAGACATCCACACCAGACCTCATCTTGGCCATGCGCACCTCACGCAGATCTTTCAGTAACCGTCGGATCTGATCCGGGTCCACTAGATCATCGCTCGCCGCGTCGAGCAGCATATTCCCAACCTCAACCCAATGGTATGGTAATGCGGGCGGATCTCGCGAAGAAGACCCTGTCTGCGCGGTGTTTTGTGGGAGAAAAGGCGGTGCTGCATAGTATCTATTGCCGTCTAATGTATACTGTGGCCGTGCGGTCGGTTCGAGACCTTGATCTCGGACACTGGGCTGTCCTGGCAGCGGTGGTGGAGGAGAGAACGCATTCTTGTAGTCTTGGTGTTGGGATTCGACTTCGAGAATTAGGCTGAGGGACTCGGGGTGTAGCCATGTGGGAGGTATGATATTGGCGCGGCGCTGGCGTTTAAGTAGAAGGGCTAGCCAGAGGGGGAGGGAGGCGCGTCGTGGTGGAACGAGAGGTTCAACTGGGCCCTGGATGGAGGACAGGAATGTCAATTGAGATATATGGTAATTGGAGATGAGGAATTTGAAGTACCCCGAGTAGTTCTAGGTCTTCCAAACGCTGGCGAGGCACAACCGTCACCGTTTCCATCTCCGCTAGAAAGGCGATCTCCGAGGCTGTGATGCCCCGCGGGAGAGGAAAGGCCATTTTTGGAGGCACACGCAGCAACTTCCGATCCAAATCAATCAGAAAATGCAAAATAGGAGGAAATTGACTTTCACCGTCGTATCCTCATGTTTCTTCTCACTGCGCTTTTGGTGGCGGAGTAAGCGCGACATGCACGAAACCGCGCCTCGACAATTTCCTAATGCGGTGTTTGGATTGTTTGCACCCGAAGCTTAGCTTTCCAACCCACCTTGTCCTTATCCTTTTGAGAAGCAAGCTGTCTTATTTCTTTTACTTGGTCCAATTTCAAAGCTATGATAAGATGAGCGAGTCAAATCTCAGCCGCGCAGCGCGCTACGCCGTGCCATTCGCCCTACTTCTCATTCCCATCTGGAGGACGAAACTCAATGCCGAAGTCCCCGAGCCATACCTCGACGAAGTGTTCCACATCCCCCAGGCTCAAGCATACTGGGCGCACAAGTGGACGCAATGGGATCCGAAATTGACCACTCCACCGGGATTATACCTGTGGTCATATGCTCTCTGCGCAATTCTCCTCGCGCTCCGCGGTTCGCCGAATAAACTCGATACCGAAGCTCTGCGGACAACCAACGTCGCAACGACCGGTATTTTCCTTCCCTGGAGGCTCCAGACTCTTTCGGATGCTGTTCATAAAGTGCGGAATACAAGACCATTGGGTGCGTGGCTCAGCCACACGGTCTTGAATATTTGCCTGTTCCCGCCGCTGTTCTTCTTCTCTGGGCTATACTATACCGATATCCTCGCGCTGTTGGCAGTCGTTGAGGCGTATAATTGGGATTTGAAGCGGGTGTCGGGAGGTCGTTATAACTTCCTCCCTACTTTGGGATTTCTGGTGTTTGGCTTAGCTGCGTTGGTGTGCCGGCAAACAAATATCTTTTGGGTTTCTGTTTTCCTCGGTGGGCTGCAGGTTGTTCGAAAGATTCGGCAATCGTCCAAGGTCTGCAAATCGTCTGATATTTCGGCAATTGTGAAGGGTGGACTTCAAAATGAGATTTACGACCCGCTCGTTTCTGAGGCTTGCTTCCAAGGTTAGTTGAGGTCTTTGAGGTCTTTGGACGAGTTGCTTGCATCGGGCTAATGTAGCTTCCAGATTACCTTAAGACTGGTATTTCTCTTGCAGCTGTAAGCCTGAAGAATCCCTTCTCAATTGTGGCATCGGTCATTCCTCATCTCACTATACTCGGTGCATTCGGGGCGTTTGTACTGTGGAATAATGGCGTCGTCCTTGGTAAGTCGTTCGGGATTTTGTCGAGATATGGAGCCATAAGCTAATCATGTATGAGACAGGCCACAAAGAATTCCATACCGCTGGTATTCACTTGGCACAGATGCTCTACATCTGGCCTTATTTCTTTTTCTTCTCTTGGCCGATCCTCGTCATTCCCGTGATGAACATCCTCCTTCCCAAGAATTTCCTGCCTAAGTACCTGAACTGTGGCTTCCCCGAAAAGCAGAGAAAACTACCCAGTTTTCTTGCAGTTTTGATTGTTGTGCCAATCATGCTTACTATTGTTCATTTCAACACCGTCGTGCACCCTTTCACCTTGGCTGACAATCGACACTATGTCTTTTATGTCTTCCGCCTGCTCCTCGGTATTCACCCTGCCATCAAGTATGCCGCCGTCATAGCATACTTCCTGTGTGGCTGGGCAGTGATCTCGGCGTTTGGGTTCTCTGTCATTCCGGCTCCGCCCCGCCTCCTTCAACTTGCGCCTACTGCAAAGCAAGCAGCTCCACCGCCCAAACCTGCTACTCCAGAACAACCCAAAGGGAGGAAAATTTCTGCTAAAGCGCGCAAACCAGCAGCCAAAAAGGGCATCCAACAGCAGAAACAACCTGATCCTATAACCCCAGAAGTTCTCGCTCGCATTCAAGAGTCTCTAATCCAGCGGCAAAAGGAGCAACCCCAAATGCCCCGGATCAGCTTCGTTCTTGTGTGGCTCGCTGCCACATCCTTGTCACTTGTCACCGCGCCTCTCGTTGAGCCGCGGTACTTTATCATCCCATGGGTGATGTGGCGCCTACATTTACCGCCATCGTCAACTCTCGCGGCATTCAGAAAACAGAAGCCCCAGGGTGAAGAGGAGAGGGCTCGTGCTGACTTTGCTACCAATTTTCCCAAGTTTTTGGAGACTGTTTGGTTCATTGTCATCAATGCGGTGACCGGGTATACCTTCTTGTACAAGGGCTTTGAGTGGCCTCAAGAACCAGGCAAGGTCCAACGCTTTATGTGGTGATTTCCATCGATGGGTCACTCGCTTGCCAAATTGTGGCGCATGTACATTACTCGTTTGCATATATAATTCTCTTTCTCTGAAACCCGTTTGCCGCAATTATGATTTCTTCTGAGTTTCTTCAACTGGCAATCTCACAGTACTAAGCAGGTTTTACAGACACCGTCAGCCTAACTTGTTACCTGCTCGTCTGAATTCAAGGTTTCCTCATGGATCTTGATTTGAAAGGGAACTGGTCCGTTAAAGTGTTGCAAAACCCCTTCCAGTCCGATAGGCCAATAAAATATGACCCTGAAAAACGGCACCTGGACTGGCATCATTGACCGGAAATGGCGAACCAACGTTTCCTGATCAATCGTATAGCAGAACGAGCCAGGTTTACTGAGAGACACTCGTACCTAGTGTCTGAAGCCCCGTCATGCCGGTGACAACTTTCCAAGCCTCTTCCCAGAAACCCGCCACGTCGTACGGCCATACGTACTGAATCAGATCGAGCCAAGACATGTGCTAATTCTGAGAGGTTGCTATAGGACAGTCCAGATGGAGGGAACGAATAGCGAGAAGCCGCTGTGGTAAGATTGTGTTCTTGAAGTCCACAACTGAGCGAGTTTGTCGAAAATCGAAGGTGTTTTCCGAGTAAACCGCGCGGATAGATTCCTTGTATCTGTGTTTGGTCAAGGATCCGGGGGCAATTGTGAAGCTCATTCATGCGTCTACACGAGCACAGTAATCCCATCACCATCGAAATCTGGGCCTCGTGTTGGCCTTCAACTAGTCCTTCCTCCATCCAATGGATTCACAGTCGTTCCATCCTCCGCCCTCGTCGAAAGCACTCGTGCATTCACACGCGCAACTTAGGGCCAACGATGTGGCACTGCTGGGATAGAAGTCGCCGGTTGGAGCTGGAAACGTGCGGTTCTTGTCTGTCCGCGGGAACTAGGACCTCTCAGTAGATCAATCTCCGGATATCAAGTGGGAGGCGAGTGAAGAGCAGGGATTGTTCCTGAAGATGGGCCCTAGATCCCTTTCGGCTATTGACTGAGTCAGGCATCAAAGGACTAGGTCGTTTTGCTGGTAGTGGATGTGGATGCTCACTTCCTCGCATGCGGATTTCTTTCAACCCACGAATAACTTTGCGCGGTTTCGGCTGTGGCTCTTTTGGCTGTTGGTTCAACAGTGCGCGGAAGGTTTATTCTAAGCGCTTTATGGCTCCCTAGTACACATAGAGTGCGAAAAAGTATGTAGGTATTAACAGGTATGCTTGGAGAAGATTTTCGAGCAAAACTGCAGGGGAAGTCTTATTGGAAAGATATAGTTGAATAGAACGAACATAACAACCTGGCAAGGCGTCTTGGGAGGCTGATTCTATGGAATGGCGCCGATCCCCATCAAAGACCTATCATGGACGCCCTGGAATGCTCTATTTTGTGCCTTTGTCGATCTCATGTTACTCTTTCCAAGCAAGCTCGTTTGATTGTCTCTGCCATTTGCACTTCAAGACCTTTCTTGACACATGGCTTCGGCTGGAGTTTGAAACTGCGGTTGAAAGACACCGGGATGTTTGTCGTCTAGAGAATTGAGCTAAGCCTAAACAAGAAGGAAGTCTGGTAATGGGCGGTCGCAGCAGGCAGAACAACGATCTCACACGGGAGGACAGTGACAAGTAGCTGATTTTGTAGATACTTCCGATATCTTGAATATTTCCTGACTGGTTTGGGGGTGGGTTTCTAGAATGTCCTTGTCCTTGCCATGCTTCATTCTAGATGAGCGCTTTCTTGTGGCCGATTGATCATATTAGGTTGGAAACGGTCATAGCCACAGACTCGCCATCATTGTCCACAGTCCAAACTTCCTCAAGTCATACACCTTCGAAGCTTCATCATCACTCCAAGACTCAGGTGGATGTCTCCAGCATTAATCAAACTTTGGTATCAGAGATTACTTACAGCCCGCCACGTCTCTGACCACCCGTTGCGGATCAAGTCCGATTTGTTGCGTCCTTTGACTGCTCTCACTTCGTCGCAACGCCGGTATACTCAGGTTCGGACTTTCGGCCCGCCTCTCATGGAGCGCCCAGCTAAAAGAGTCCGGCTGTCGCCAGACCCAGCCAGAGAAGATGAAACTATACCAAGCGGAGTCTCTACGCCTCTGGCTTCTCTGCACCGGTCGATCACACCGCCGAGCAGGGCTCGCTCTCAACCTAGAGCGGTTCCGGATCCTTCGTGTCCTGACTTGAAGAGCGACAGGGTCGAGAGCAACGAGACTCTGCTATCTGGAAAACGCAACCTCAGGATCACTCATCGTAAT
>JAXQJV010000151.1:0-31247 GCA_037042255.1 Penicillium sp. PG106-07D | reverse complement strand
AGTATACGGTTGTGCTGCCGGATCAGATGGAGAGTGGGATGGAGAAGGAGTTCTTTGCGCTGTGGGAGAAATGGCGCAAGAAGATTGGAGTTGATCTGGCAACCGATAGTGGCAGGCCAATCCCTCCGCCGGCGGAGGAGTATGAGAAGGATGAGTTGTGAGATGGTGCGTCATTGAGGCATCCATGTGTTCTGTATATTGCATTGTTCTTCGGTTGTCCGATTCCATTAGACTTGCTTTCAATGACACACATCTCATAGATTGACTTTGTTTCTGCAGATGATCTGTCTTACCTGCCTAGGTACTAGACTCCCTCAGCTTTGATTGCGCGCAAGGAAGTAATTGACAATGGGTTCGGAGAGTTTATGTTCCTATATTGCGCCAGTTCAGTACCGAAACATTGGCCCCATTAAGAACCAGACCAGCCGCTCATACTTACCTGCCAATCTACCGTCGAGAGTGAGATCAGTTGTCAAAGCCATTTTCCTCGCAGTGTCATTCATCGACGCCAGAAATTCTATGCTGGTGAGAGGTACGTAGTACGTGCTCGCGCCTCCTTCGACCCGCCACAACATCAATACCTGTCGATTGTCTCCCGCTTGAAGTAGTTCGATCGTCGCCGCTAACAACCGGCCACAATTTCTCTATGTAGTTGGCTACTTCACCAAAATAGCAGTGATCTACACTGCAATCCCCGCAAGAGCCAAGACCCTGGAGCCCGGAGGTAAATACATCTCCGCTCAATTGTCCATGATCAGCTGCCATTATTATTATGAACCTAGCCCGACAACGTCAATATGCATGACGATCCTGCAACTTGATTCCCCTTCACGCTTACTCCGTACCCTGTCTGGCCGAGGAACGCCTCTTGCCCAATCGCAACACGTTATTAGGTCTTTCAAGATCTTTTGGATCCTCCGGGCCTTGACGCGGGTGATGTTTATAATCATGCCCGAGGCACGGGAGTCTTCCAGAGGCGCCTTTCTCTTTCTGTACACTCGCTGCGAACTTGCTGCACCCGCTCGTTTCCGCAATTGAGATGCTTTTCGCCCGGATCTTCAGCCTGGCTGCCCTCTCGGCAAGCCTAGCTGCTGCCGTAGAGCTCACAGGCTATGAATATGTGGTTGTCGGATCAGGAGCTGGTGGAGGGCCTCTTGCTGCCCGGCTTGCCTTGGCTGGCTACAAGACCCTATTGATCGAGGCTGGAGACGACCAGGGACTAAATACCAACTACACTGTTCCGGCATACTCTGCCAAATCTTCTGAGGACGGAGCAATCGCCTGGAACTTCTTCGTCCGCCATTACGCAGACGAAGCACGTCAAGCGCGTGACTATAAAACGACCTATGTGACCCCCGAAGGCGAGGAGTATACCGGACTCAGCCCTCCCGAGGGCTCAACCATGAAGGGGACTTTGTATCCTCGCACTGGCACTCTTGGTGGCTGCACTGCCCACAATGCTCTCATCACCATTTACCCGCACGAATCGGATTTCGAGTATATTGCAACTTTGACCGGTGATGCGTCCTGGTCCCCGGCCAACATGCGCAAATACTTTGAGCGCATCGAGCACAACAAATATCTGCTCCCTGGAACCCCTGGCCATGGCTTCGACGGCTGGCTGAGCGATGAGACTGCGCCCATTAGCATTGTGCTAGAGGATCCCCAGTTGTTGAGCATGTTGCTTGGAGGTGCATTTGCACTGGGCAACCATACCAACGCTGTGTTCAATCTCGCGACTCTGTTAGCCGCTGATGCCAACAGTGACTCAAAAGCGCGCGACACCAACCCCGGATACTACCAGGTTCCAATTGCTACCGATGGTGGCAAGCGCAATGGCCCTCGCGACTTCCTCGTGGCTATACGTGATGCTAGGAACCTTGACGGCTCGAAGAAGTACCCGCTGGACGTCCGGACCAATTGCCACGTCACCAAGGTGACCTTCGACAATGAGAGCTCCACTAATGCCCCGCGGGCTACTGGCGTTGAGTTTCTCGACGGCAAGTATCTCTACCGTGCCAGTCCGCGCTCCGCCACTGCAGTGAAGGGTGTTCCGGGCAGTGCTACTGCCTCGCGTGAAGTCATCATCGCGGGCGGAGTCTATAACTCTCCGCAACTGCTAAAACTGAGCGGCATCGGCCCCGCTGATGAGCTCCAAAAGCATGGAATTAACCTCGTTACGGACCTCCCCGGCGTTGGCACCAACCTTCAAGATCACTATGAGATTGTTGTCCAGGGCCATACCCCCAAGAATTTCTCCGCGCTAGACGGATGCACCTTTAACGCAGCAGATGACCCCTGCCTGACTCGCTGGAATCACCCATTCCTCGGTAACCGCGGCATCTACTCCTCGGCCGGCTTCGCAAGTACTATGTTCTACAAGAGCTCAGTAACCGCGGATAATAGCTACGATGCATTCGTCTTCGGCGGGCCTATCAACTTCCGCGGCTACTTCCCCAATTACAGCATCAACATCACCGAGCGCCACGACTGGTTCTCCTGGGCAATTCTCAAAGCTCACCCTCGCAACACCGCCGGATCTGTGACGCTGCGCTCGGCCGATCCCCTCGATATGCCGGACATCGTCTTCAACTACTTCGATACCGGTAGCGGCGACTACCAGGCGGATCTGCAGGCGATCACGGAGGCTGTTGGTCTTGCTCGTGACGCGTTCGATCGCCAGCTTGTGGATGTGACTGAAGTGCTCCCTGGAAAGGATGTCACCTCTGCGGAGGATATTCACAACTATATCATGGATACTGCCTGGGGCCATCATGCCTCGTGCACTTGCCCTATCGGCGCGGACGATGACCCAATGGCTGTGCTTGATTCGAAGTTCCGTGTGCGCGGTGTGAGCGGTCTTCGTGTTGTTGATGCCTCGGTGTATCCTCGCATTCCTGGCACTTTTACTGCTGTCTCGACATATATGGTAGCTGAGAAGGCGGCGGAAGATATCATCAACGATGCCATGTCTAGCTGACAGAGCAATTGAATGGCACGATGAAGCTGTGTACATACCTTCTTTATCCTCGAATCAAAACTTGTTTGGATTATAGTACAGTTCTTGGAATCCTGGTTATTTTCGATCCCTCTGCCAAGCTCGCCTCGATCTCGCCACGCCCTGCCAATGACAAGATCCAGATCCACCCGACCGACCCGCAAGCCCCAACTTCTTATAACCTGGATTGAGTCAGGTGTATATACCCATCTCCTTTGTTAATTCCACCGGTGGGAAATCTTAGAATGCGGCGCTCCACGCGGCCTTCGGGTCATGAGCTGACCGAGCTCAACATGAACGCTACCGGCCCTGATAACTCTGATGTTGGAGTGAGTCTAGCATTCCCAGAGGGCGGGCGCGAAGCCTGGACATGTCTCTTGGGCTCGGCATTGCTAATGTTCCCCTCATTCGGCTTCCAAACAGCTGGTAATTAATCTCCGGAACCAATCAGAAGTGAATGCTAACAACTTCGCAGTCGGATCCGTCCAGGACTACATCAGCACACACCAACTAGCCGCATACAGCGTCCGAGATGTGGGCTGGATCACCGCCGTGCTAGTCTTTCTCACCCTCTTCCTGGGTGTCCAAGTCGGACCTCTCTTCGACCGCTACGGCCCTCGCATGCTCCTGATCTGCGGCTCTCTCGCCAGCGTGATCTCCTACCTACTTCTGGCAGAATGCACCGAGTACTGGCATTTCATGCTGTGCCTGAGTATCCTGGGAGGGGTCTCGTCGGCAGTCATCACAACGGTCAGCATCGCCGTGCTCAGCCACTGGTTCTACCGGCGCCGTGCTCTCGCCTCTGGAATCTGCATGGGCGGGTCGTCAGCGGGAGGAGCGATAATCCCTCTCCTGCTGCGAACTTTGTTCCAGAAGTACGGGTGGACATGGGGTATTCGCATCATCGCTCTAATAGCGCTGGCTTGTTATTCGACGGGGATATTGCTGGTCAAGGGACGCCTGCCGGCGGGGAATTTGAGCAAGGCTATGATTGATTTCCGGGCATTTCGCGAACCACGACTTTGCTTTCTCGCTGTGGCTGTGTTCGCATTCGAATTCATTATTTTCGGCTGTGCCGCTCTTCTGCCAACTTACGTTCGCTACATGGGTCTCGATCTTAATGTGCAATTCTACTCGCTTACGGTGCTAAATAGCATGAGCTTGATGGGTAGAGTCTTGCCCGGATTTGCGGCGGACCAGGTTGGTCGCTTCAATATCCTGCTCTTGTTGGCGTTGGTCACTCTGCTTGTTATGGGTGCCGTATGGATTCCCTTCGGATCTCGTGATGAAGCCACGCTCTACGCGGTAGTGGCGATTTTCGGGTTCGGTTCCGGCGGGTGGATTTCTCTTGCGCCTGTGTGCGCGGGCCAGCTCTGTCGGACAGAGGAGTATGGTCGTTTCTACGGCACCATTTACAGTGTTGCGGCATTCGGTGTGCTGTTGACGGTTCCAATTGGTGGTGAGCTGCTGCAGTCGACGACTCCACAAACGCTCGTGGGATTCTATTCAGCAGTGTTGCTGATCGGGCTGGTCAGCGTTGCTCTATCGCGGTGGGCACTTTTGGATTGGAAGTGGCGATGGAAGGTAAAGGTTTAGTCTGCGGAAGCCTGAAGCCAAAGTGTGAGAAGCAAAGCGTAGCCGAAGCGCGCACGAAGCCTGTAAAATTGAAATAATATGCATGAAGCGCCGGGTATATCGGGACCAAACATCCCAAATGCTTTTAGAGAACAAAATGATCCGCTTCCTTCGGTCCAATCCTCCCCTCACAACTGCAAGCTGTCGAAATCATCCCGCTTGCCATGATAATTCTGGCCAGCCAGTTTAAACTTGCTGTTGGGAACCCATTGCACAAAGTCCACCATGTTCCGGGTAACCAAAGTAGCGGGATCTTGGACAACCTGCGTTCCGACGCGGACATGACCTTGCGCGACAGCTTCAATGGCCTAGTAAAAACAGTTTAGCCGATATTCCAGTGACACCATTGACCCAGAAACTGGGCGTTGTAGGAAGAAGAACTCACTTTATCCACATATTGAATCATCTTCTGCTCCCTCACCATAACGATCGGCAAGCGCCTCCGGCAAAGAGCCGAAACCGTAAGATGTTCCACCTGTGACAACGCTCCTCCCTGCTCGCGCGACTTCTCAATGACACCCATGCTATACAATTTCTCCAACATGGCCGACTCCAGCTTCCGGCGGGTAGGGTCCTCGGGCTCCAACTGCGAGAGCTTGTGCGCCAGTTTCCGCATCGATCCACATAGAGCGTTGTAGGTGTTATATTCGACGTCGGTGACTCCGTATCTGCGCTGGATTTCGCCGGCGCGGTGGCCTTGATCTGATTTGTATGTGTAGAGGTCGGTTTTCTTTAGGAGCCTGAAGTGGGAGATTGTCAGTCCTGGGGTTCTAGGAACACCAAAGAACTTGGAAGCGCGTGTGGAGAGTCCACTCTGGGCGCAATTCTGCAACTTACTTCTTTTCGTGATGTTTCAGTTGTCGGACCATTTTGGCGGCTCTTTCGCGGCTAGCGCTATGACTGCGACTTGGAGCGAACGACGATACTTTAAGGTGAGACCCAAAGGAAGCTGGCGGTCGCCAGAAAAAAGATGGCGATAACGAAAATTCCGTTATCGGGCGGTGGATTTTCTGCCAGTTGTTGTCGAAGGATAACGTCACGTGACAAAGGCCTGTTCATTTGCTGTGACTTTCCAATTCCAAGATGCCAATGGGAGTCCATCCAAAATCAAACAAAGCTCAACTCTAGCTCGGTCTTTGTCCATAATTATTGAAGAGCTAGTCTCTCAAACTTGAAGCAAGTCTGCTTGTCTGTCTCGCTGTATCTCCGGACATGGATGAATAGAGCCATGACAGCCAATCAGAGCAGGGCCCTAAATGGCCCCACGCCTGCAGCTAAGTTGCGACGAAGGAATCTACCACCAGTCACTACTGGAATACTTGACGGAAATTGTTTCGATCGATCTCTTTGAATTCGTGCATCATCTGGAGAAGCAGCAATCATAATCCGGGAGGAAACGAAGAAAAATACATTCAATGAGGGGGGTGGCTTCGTATCTCATAACAGGCGTTATCATGGCAATCGGTAGATCATCAGTGAAAAGTGCAGAAATGGCAGATGACCACCGGCAAAACAAATAAAAACCATAATATGCAAGCGCTAAGTGGCTCGACCTCCCACCAGGCGAGTTGTCCGAGCAACCTTCTCGCTTAGAGAACGGATATTCTGAGCACCCATGATTTCCAAAAGAGACACATCAGCTTGAAGCTCCTTGACAATCCATGAGCGGAACTCCATTGCCACCAGTGAGTCGATGGTCCCGAATCCAAACCTTTGAACATCGATTTCGGAGGCGGGTATCGACAGGAGAGAAGAGAGTCTGTCAACGATTCCATCAGACACTACCAAGACTGCATCGTTGAATGAGGACGCCGAGTTCAAAAGACTGGCAATGCTAATCCTCTTCTGATCAGCAGACTCCACGGGCTTCGCAGTAACTGTATTGCGTTGGTGGGTAAAGAGAGAGTAGTTGAGGTATGTTGGCGGGGTGATGCCATTTCGTTGGCATAACTCAGCCGTCGGGAGTCCCAGTACAAGCTGAGACTGAGGTGTGGATCGATCATGATTGATCTTCCGATGTCTGGGGTCAATGAGGAACTCAATGGCGCTGTGAACCTCATCTTCTTGGAGCAATTCGAACAGTGGGGCCGTTTGGCTACGCATCGACTCTTTGTTCTCTGCCACCCATCCGATGCTCGACACGCTGCCCAGGTCCAGACTGTAGGTGTTCATTCCTTGGGAAGTACGGTAAGCAGCGAGGGCGTCTTGGAAGGTATTTCCTGCAGCGTAGTTGGCTTGACCACGGTTGCCGAAGATGCCTGCAACCGAAGACAGCATAATGTAAAAGTCCATGTCTGTCGGTAGAAGCTCATGTAAGTTCCATGATCCTTGGACCTTGGGTGTGATTGCAGTCTGCCAATCACTCATGGACATGCTCGCAAAAGCGCCATCCTGCAGAACATATCAGAACCTGAAAAGTGAGTAAGATAGCATGAAGACTTACACGTAAAGTCATTGAGCACTGAATACACCCCTTGATAGGAGGGAGAGTGGCAGCACAGTTCTTGATGGCAGATTTCACATGATCGGCGTTGGCAATGTCGCATATGAGAATGTGGGCGTTGCAGCCCGCGTCTTTCACATCTTCCAGCATTTCAGCCACTGGTGGAGATATACGACCAGAGCGGGACAGGAACACCAGGCTTTTTGCACCACGGGCAGCCATCCATCTAGCTAGACTGCGGCCCAAGCCACCCAGTCCGCCAGCAAGAACATAGGATGCCTCTGCTTCAAATTTGTACCGAGAAGGTGTATCAGGGATCACAGAGATGAGATCAGAAGGATCGAGTTTGAAGACGACTTTCCCGGTTCTTCCTCCGTTGTTGTCGAGGGCTTGATCATGTTTTCCAATGTTGGCGATATTCACAATAGTCAGCGGCCTGTACTGACTAATTTCGTCAGCTGTGTACAAAGCCACTGCCTTCGTAAGCAGACGCTTGATCACAGCAGGCCTGTACTGGGCCAAAGACAAGATATCAAGCTTGGTAATAGTCACGTTAGGTCGCACCGCCGAAAGGTCAAGCACGGTTTTCTTGAACTTCCCGTCCTTATTTCCGACATGAAGGAAGCTGCCAAAAGCAGCCACGCAAGCCAAAGATTCCTGTAAGCTCTCGCCTGCTAGGGTATCAAAAACGACATCAGCCCCGGCACCGTGCGTGCATCTCATAACTCCTCTGGTAAAGCTGTCGATCTGCCGTGAGAAAACATGGTCTTCAGCAAGTCCATAGTGTGAAGTGAGAAGTTTTCGTTCTTCCACTGTTGAGACCGTGGCGAATATCGTTGCGCCGGTGCTCTTAGCGTATTGAATCGAAGCCTGACCAAGAGCACTGGCTCCGTCATGAATCAAGACGGTTTTATCCGCGCCTAATCTTGCTACGTCCCCTAGTCCGTAAAAAGCAGACACAAAGGTGTAGGGAAGCCCAGCAGCATCGCAAAATGACATTTCAGCAGGCACCTTGGCAGCCAGCCTTTGATCAAGTCGCGCAACAGTTCGGAAGCAGCTTTTGCTCCCATCACCAAGAAGAAAGGCAACGTGATCGCCGGAGACAAAGTCTTTTACCGCTGATCCGACGCGCGTCACAACACCAGAAGCTTCGTTTGAGGGATTGGAACAATTTGTATCCGAGTTCAGACCAACTGCGCGAATCTCGACCTCAATTTCCATCTTGTGAATAGGACCTTCACAAGATGTGTCTGTTGACCAACGTGGTCCCTGCGTTCCAACTCCCGAGACATCCAACTCTATCGGACGATCAACCTCCCCGAGACGCTTCAGTTCAGGCGTCGCATTTGATGCCTGCACGGCAAGAAAATCGTCTGGTTCTTGCCACTGCCGCAGGCGGCCAATTTCAATGATTCCACCCCGCAGACGATATTCAGCATGCCGCTCAACTGCCAAACTTGCTGAAAATTGATGCTCGACAATTCTCTCAATCCATTTTGCCAGTTCTTGTCCGCCAACCAGGGAGGGTTCATCGATGTCAAACATTGCAATATTTGAGCCGTCTGTATCTCGTTCCCATCGGACTGTCCGTAGGAGACCCGTGGAAATGGTTGTAAATGGCTGAACGGAAGGATTTGGAGTCACCCAAAGGATATTTGGACATCCCATGAGCATGTTTCTAAGCGCATCGAACTCTACTTGCTTGATGTTTGAAAGGAAAGAGGTTTCCAGATCGATCAAAGAGATGCAAAGAGAATCAGATCCGGTGATGCAGTTGAGCTCTGATGGTCCTACCACCATGACGTTACGAGAGTCTTCTTTCCGATGAAGAATGTCTCGAAGAGTGACGACTGCATCTTCTGTGATTGGCGAACCTGACGACAGGATATAGACGATCTTCGAAGGCACACCCCGTGGAGCAACAGCAGTCGAGACGAGAATACTTTGCCACGTCAAGTCGTGGTCAAATGAACTGGGGTACTCAATATCTATACCTGAAAAGCCAGATTCGGTGAGAAGTTTGTTCCATTCAGGGGCCGGGATGTATGGACACCATTGTCGCATGGGCTCATTACCAAGCCACCACCCAGGAAGTTGTCCAAAAACAAGCGGGTACCAGAGGAAATCTTGGCGAGTTCCCTCTTGCATGATCAATTGACCACCGGGTCTAAGAAGTGACCTGAGATTGCTCAACGCGTTTCGCAAATCGGCGGTGGCGTGAATCACATTTCCCGCGAAGATCAAATCGTAAGTACCATGCTGCAGACCTTGCTCAGTAGCGTCTTTCCCAATGTCGAACGACTTGAAGCTCATGATACTGCTCCATGATTGGAACTTTTGTTTCGCCTTGTCGAAGAAGCCGGACGAGACATCGGTAAAAGTGTAGCTTGCAATGCTGCTCTTGGCCGGGCCTGATTCGGGACAAAGCATGGCGAGAATTTCTGACGTGAAACTGCCGGTACCACCACCGACTTCTAGAATATTTACTCCGGAGTGTTTGTGGCGAAGAAGCATGAGATGGTTATGAAGGTACTTGGGCAAGTTGTACAATCGCAGACCCTCCTTGTACACATCTTCCATGATATTGTCTTGTCCGAACATGAGGTTAAGAGGGTCAATTTCGTTTCGCATCACACCAACGATGCTACGACCCATCCGGACGGTAATTGCACCTTCGGCGCTGTGGGCTTCAACCTCTGCAAGAAGTGAAGTTTTTAGTGACTCGTTGTAAGCCACCTCACAAAATTTGGAGTAAGGCAGATGGATAATGGCATCGTTCAACAATTGCTCTCTGACGTGCTCCATCCACTCATAGAATCTGCGTAGGTGTAAGTCCAGGCCTGTGATTTCGAGGTCCCGGAGTTCATCCAGAGCCTCTAAAACATGGATCATAGTCACGAGTTGCAGATGCTGAGTCCACAAACGGTCCTGACTGCTACTGGCATTGTCAAGTGCGACCAGATCACATGCGGACTTGGAGTTGAGAAAACCCACATCCGGCCTCCAGTCAATCAGGGTACATAGCTGGCGCTTGAGAGTATCGTCGGTTCGCGATTCAAGAGGGGTGAGCTCAATGTCATCCATCTTGATGCGGTGCACCTTGGTATCTGCATCGAATACCTGTATGCAACCCTGGAACTTGCCAGCTGACGAACGAGTCACGGACGCATGCCCCGTAAATTTGTGACGCGGAGAAGAATCCAAGTCGGCTGAAACCCACATGTCACGAATGAATGTTGGCAGTCTGATCACATCAAGCGAGTTCTTCCCGTTGAAATCGATGACGGCCGCAATCATCATATGTATCATGCTGTCCATTGTGGCAGGATGGATCAAATGGGAATGCATGTACTGCTTCGGCATAGACTTGGCAATATCAGGTGTTGACACCGTGCCGGTCATTAATCCATATCTCGAGCCACTGGTCCGCACATGATCCAGATTCTGGAAGAGAGGCCCAAAGTTGAGTCCGTCTTTCTGGAGTTTGTTGTACATTATCTTGAAATTCATGGATCGCGTACAGTCATTCTCAGTCCGTTGGAGCTCTTGTAAATGGAGTTCCATTTCTGGCTCCACCTCACGATCATTGTCAACGGGATCTGTAGCTTTGGAATATTCAACAGCGATATCACCAGAGCAGTGTTCAGTCCATGTGTCGCTTGACTCATTGTATGAGCTGATGTGAAAGCGACGCCATGATTTGGTGTTGGATGATGGCTCTGTCGCGTTCATCGATAGACACACTTCGATGCCTTGTTTTGTATCTGGAATGATCAAGGCTCTCTGAATGGAGACATGGTGAAGTTGGAAGCTGGCGAGTTTTCCTTCACCAGCTAACTGCCGGGATGCCTCGATCGCCATGACGAGAAAACCAACACCGGGATAGACATAGTTTCCCGTAACCTGGGTGATGTTAGTTAGGCTAAAAAGAAACCAGAAAGATGTCTTACCATATGGTCCCTGAGCCATGGGTTCTCATCCAACCGAACAAAATGTCTCCATCTCGGCAGATTTGGGTCCCAGTCTGTGACTGGAGCACCGAACAGATCATGGCGAGGAAATTCCCTGTTCCGCAAGTTTCTGCTCAATCTACTCTCATAGATGACCCTTCTCGTATGCTTGAAGACGTATGGAGGCAAATCTATCAGGAGCTGAGGCTGTCGAATTTTCTGAGGCCGAGAGGCAATGTTGATTTTGTGCAAATCCATAGGATAGCCATGAACGGCCAGAGATCCAACAGTGTTAAGCAGGACATCCAGTGTGTTGTCATTTCGCTTGAGTAGGCTGAAGTATCTCGCGCTAGGTTGGTCTTTCTTTGATCCCAGTGTCTCTTTGATGGCACTTTGTAGTGTAGAGTGAGGCCCAACTTCAATGATGTGAAGATTGATGTCACCAGAATCGTTCACTGTTGCTTGTGTATGCATTTTGCTTAGGGCAGTAGTGAACTTCACCGGCGACACCATGTTGTCCACCCAGTACTGACCATCGAGATGCTCCTGCTGAACCTCTTCGCCGGTCACGGTAGAGAACATTTGCACGCGATGTGGCGTCGGCAACCGACTACCAGATTTGAGGTGGCCCATGAGAGTCAGATAATCGGGGGCAATTGCTACCATGTGGGCAGAATGGTAAGCATTTTGAACGTTGAGCTTTCGGGCAAAGGCTCCATCAGCATCCAATAGCTGTTTTAGTGAGTCAACCAAGGCCTCGTCACCAGACACTGTATTGTTCGTGGGACTGTTGCGACAGGCAATGACGAGCTCTCCATTCAAATCATCACGAACCGACTGGATATACTTTTCAAGTCGAGATCGACTCAGGCCCACAGCCATCATAGCTCCGTTGGCGGCAGATTGCTTGGACGAGACATAGCCACGTAAATAAGAGATCTTCCAAGCAGCTTCGCGGGAAAGTTTGCCCGCACAGTAAGCAGCTGCGATTTCTCCAGATGAATGACCGATCACGTATTTCGGGAAAATTCCCCAGCTTGCCATGAGATCAACCAGTGCCATCTGCAATGCGGTGCAGACAGGATGAGAGATTTCAGGAAGATTGATCCGTGTCAGCTTCTCCTCAAAGAGCTCCTCTGCAGTAGCGTTAGGTCCAACTCAACCGTTTCATAGAACAAATGACTATCTTACCCGTCAAAAGCCATGGGCTTCCGAGCCTCCGGATGTACTCCGAAGCCTCCTCCAAGGACTGCTGGAAAACAGGGTAGACCATCAATGCTCGACCCATGGCTTGATATTGTGCTCCCTGTCCGGTAAAGACGAAGCTGATTTCCGCAGCCGTGACCGTCCTCGTGGTACTCGGAAATTTGCCTTCCGCCAGTGTCAATGCAAGCTGTTTGACCGTGGAGGCCGTTACAAATCCTTTCCAAGGAAAGAGAGATCGATGGTGAGAAAGAGTGAGGGATAGATCATCAAGAAGTTGATCCGTCAATTGTGGACCTGTCAATTTCCGATTCAAGTAATTGGCGTACGCAGAAGCGTTTCGTTTCACACCGTCTTCGTCAAAGGCAGACAACAAGAAGATATGTGGAACCTCAATCAACGTAGTCAAGTCCCAAGGCGCAAAACCTGGGGAGGCACAGAATGTCTCACTGGTGGGCGTGTCTACAAACACGAAGCCACTCCCGGAATGGTCGCTCTCGTCTGCAGAATCGAAGTGACTGGAACACGCATCAGTCTCAGACCCGGTATGTGAGCCTCGTCTAGACAGTGTCTTCGTGAGGTGCGGAACGGTAGGCCTGGTATGATGGGCCGCTGAGATTCTGCGTTCCCGAAGATAGTGATAGGCATCATCCAAGACGCAGTGGGCATTGGTACCCCCAATACCAAATGAATTCACTGAGGCTCTGCGCAGTCCTTGTGTTGGCCATGGCGTATTTTTGGTTGGGAATTCAAGCTTCCAATCAGCGGCTGGGATCCTTGGAGTCACCTCCTGGAGACCATAATTGGCGGGGATCATGCCCGATTCAAGAACAAGAACCGCTTTGATAATGCTTGCTATCCCTGAACCTCCCTCCAAGTGTCCAAGCGTGGACTTGATTGCACCAACGTAGAGCGGGCCATCTCGACGGCAATTGAATGCCCGTGACAGTGCTTCGGCCTCAATGGGATCCCCAGTGCTCGTGCCTGTGCCATGAGCCTCCACAAACCTGGTCTGTTCCATATTCAGCCCGGCTCTCCAGTACACTTCTCGGATGAGTCTCTCTTGTGCTTCCGCGCTGGGTACGGTGATTCCAGGCGTGCGGCCGTCCTGGTTTACGCCAGTCTCGCGGATTACTGCGCGGATAGCATCACCATCTCGCACAGCGGCGTGCAATGGCTTCAGAATTACTGTGCCAACACCTTCCCCGCGAGCGTAACCCTCAGCTCGAGCATCGAAACTGAACGATTGTCCTTGAGCCCCCAGCAGACCATGATGGGCCATTCCAATTGTCTCCACTGGGTTCTCCAAAATGCTGACACCGCTAACTACAGCCTTCAACGAAGTGTCAGCAACAGATTCTAAATTGCGCTGAAGAGTGACTGCTTACCATATTTGTCTCCCGGACTCGCAGACTTTGCACGGCAAGATGCAATGCTACCAGACTACTGGAGCACGCCGTGTCGATTGTCATACTGGATCCTTTGAAATTGAAGAACCAGCTGACTCTGTTCGAGAGCGTGGCATTCGTAACACCGGTTGGCTTGTACTTGACAGCGGTCTCCGGGTCTGAGTTGAGGATGCCGAGGTACTCATGGTTGAAGCCGCTAACAAAGACAGAGGTATTGGATCCCAGGACGCTGTCCATGGGCATGCCGGCGTTTTCCAGGGCATGATACACATTCTCAAGGACCAATCTCTGTTGAGGGTCCAGAGTCAAGAGTTCATTCTTGGAGATGTTGAAAAATGGCCCGTCGAAGAATGCCGGATCTTCAGAAAGGAAATGCCCTCCTTGAACGTGAAACTATAGAATTGAGGGATCGTTAGACCGTGTCTCCGACGTATGATCTCAAGGCTTACGACACTTACTGTGCCTCCATGTTCCGGGTCTGGATGATAGAACGCATCTGGGTTGAAACGTTCCTTGGGTATGGAAGACCAAGTTGACCGCACTTCCAACAGCATCCGCCATAGATCTTCGGTTGTGGCTGCATCCTGCGAGAATCGAGTGGCCAAGCCGACAATGGCGATAGGCTCCAGACTATCAGCCGGCGCGACCCGATCGCCACTGGTACGACTGACCAGTGACAAGGGCCGCATCTTGATTTGTGTTCTCTGGATCGGTGGATAGCAAGAAGGTTTCAAGCACGGAATGGTTCCCCGGTGAAACACTGGCCGACTGTGAGAGAGTAGCGAGGTGGAGCTGTCATATTTCTACCTTCGAGAAGCCCAGGGCCAAGGTCAGATCTGCTCAGCAACAGAGTTCAGGGAAGATGGCAGGAACGGGATTTGCAAGAATTGGCGCTAGGGCCAAGCCTTTAGTGCAAGCACGAGGGGAGACTTACGATTCAGTTCATGTGCAGCTGTTCGCAGAAGTCTGTTTTTTTTGGGAGATTCGGGGAGGCGGGAAGTCTTGCGCTGGTCGTGAGCAGCACGTACGTTTGCTGCTGATTTCTCAGTGAACATGCAACCAACGAACAATAACCCAAGACGAAAACGAAAGTTGACGTAGGTTGAAGCAGATTGAAGCGTGGAGGGACTGACTTGTAAGCGGTCTAACGGAGTTTGCCTTCTCTTTTCTCACTTCAAATTCTCAACATCGTCTTCCCAATCCGGTGTGGAGCCCGACTCTCGAGACAACCCTCCGCAATCAAACTCAGTTCTTGTTCTTTCCCAACACTTGGCGAAGCTCGTCTCGACTAGACACAACCCTATAGAGCCTGGCGATCCATTGCACTGGATGCAAGTGCTGTACCCTTTCCACCGAGCTGGGCCCGTGGGGGGCGGGGGCAAGGACGAACGCCAGGTGGTCCTTGTTGTAGCTCGCTGCTGCAACTGCTGCAAGTCCCTACGCCATGCAGATCCAGATCCAAATTCAGGTTTCCCGCTTCTAACGGCTGCAGGCTGTCAATCTCCACTCGTGCTCATTGGCCACGAGGCCCCCGAAGTCCCCAGCAACAGTCGCATCACCTTTCCGTTGGCGGCGTTGCTGTTCGATAAGTTCGCGCCAGTTCGCAAGAGTACTTGCATACCTCGGTGGTCAACCCTTTCCGAGATTCCCTGCAGAAGATCAGCTTAAGTCCTTCGGCTTCGAACCAAAGTCGAGTTGCTATCATAACACCAGGAGCTCCCTGAAGAGATGGCCAATTCTCATTCGATATAAATCTCCGAGTCAGCCTCGTTTCTCCCACATATTCCTTTCCTATATGCCTTACTGGCAATGGAGATGTCTCCTGGCTGTGTTGGCATATTCACGGCTTTCAGCGCGCGGTAGCCATGATCATGGGGCGTCTCGCCCATTCATGAGATAACGATGCTGTGGACACTGGAATCCGCCAGTGCAGACCGACCTGCCTCGCACCTGCCACCTGGTTGATCATCGCGCATTATTCCCTCGTTCAATCTCGGGCGCTTGCTCATCTGGGCAGGAGTTAGCCACCCGACAGGATGGTAACTGGCATGATTCAAGCGCGCCCCACTTTCCAGTGGCTCTCCAATTCAACGGTAGAGCTGGGGACTATCCACAATTCACGTTTTCCACATAATCCTTCCACGACGCACGCCGACTGATTAGGACGATTATCTACCGTGGTGCTTCGGCTGGTAGAGTACTACTAGCCTGCGGCGACGCAATGACCTTATGTGAAGTCCATCTAGACCCGGACAGGCGTTGCCTTGGGAAGCCCGAAATACTTTGACATCGCGCTAAGTCGTACAATTCCATGCAGCTAACCCCGCCACAGAACGTGGGAAACCCGCATTGGCCCATCTCACTCCAAATACCGGTACCTTTTGCTCTTGCATGAGAAAATGGTTCCGGGTGATTGCAATTGTGCATCCGCCGTTGGTGAGCAAGTGAACTGTTGGAGTCCGACATGCAAGCTATACTTTCCTTGGGTTACAATCCCGTCATGGATGACATCCTTGGGAACCTGTCAGCTTGTAGATCGCCACTAGGAATCTCTCGGGCTGTTCGGTTGCCTTCAACGGGTTATCTGATCCCAAAGTCCAGACTTTGGGGTAGCGATTGATTTGGAATACTTTCCAGCCAGTGAATGACGACGGGTAACGGGTGGGTGAATTGTGTGGATATAATGACAATTTTTGCATTGCCATTGGTCAAAATGAGTTGACGGGCGTTGATAGACTTCCCTCGGTCCGTCTGGATTGTCAACGACGAGCGGGGTTGAGGAGTCTAGGCGAAAGTCTGGAGGTTGTTCAACTTGTCCCCCTCTGGCGAATATTCCGACTGAGTTGGCTTTGGTTGCGTACCCCAAAGAGTGAGCCTGCGCAAAGCGGAGCTCTGATTCTTACTGAATTAAATGAATATTGCCTATCAGCTGGTCTCATAACCCACCTGATTCCTTGCTCCCTTCCTATTTCCCTTTCTCGATAGCCATCACAACACACCGCGGCTCTTCCTTTGTTTATCACAGAGCTAGAGGTTAGCTTGGTGGATAGTTCATGACTCGCTATAATCCCTGACCAGCGATGGACCTTTGGACGGTTGGAAGCTAATAAATCACTTTCGTCGGACCCGACAGCCAGGGTTGCGCAAAGGTCCCAGGATCAACGGTGCTTTGAGGTGGCTTTTTTAAACTGGAATTCGATATCAGTTCTCTTCTCTTCTTTGTTTGTCAGGCACTGTTACATAAGCGAGGTGGACGTGTTGCTGGACGAGGTCTCGTTTAGGCAAACTGCATAGGCCGGAGCCAATTTGCCTAACGCTTCATTCTGAGCACATGATCGCACGAGTCAGTAGCCACATATTACCTATCTAACTATGTCAGGAGGTCGGTCCTCTAGCTCGAAGGTAAGGGCTGTGAGAAATTATCTATGTCCAAAATTGCCTTGCCCATACTATGCGTTTAATCCCATGTTCATGGGGTTCTAGTTCTTAAAATGACGGAAAGAGCTGCCGATCCAGTATCAATGATTCTGTCGTCCTTGTAACCCAACATACAAAGCAAGTGCCAAGGATCCAGACATGCTGTACCCGATGACTTTTAGATCAGAAACATAATATTGCTTCAATTCGATAGAAACTTTTATGATCTCCCACTATTATCACCACCTCCTCTGGCGTGAGTTTGAATTCCTCGGCTTTAGTGAGGTACATTTCATGGATGAAAAACAAGGCGCAGTGTGCACCTACGCACATGAAGCAGCCGGGAAGCAATCTGCAGTCTTGATATCATAGATATCTCTGAGGAAGACGAAGGAGATAGGGGAGGCAGTGGAGACAGAGCCCCCCACCCCCAAGAGGCCGAAGGAGGATAAATGACGGAGGGCCTGCCAACGAAGGAATCTATCAAGAGGACATCTCCGTCTTGAATGATTATCATCGTTTCATCAAAATGGTTGTTGAACACTGTACGCTTATCGAGAGCCACCAAAATCAATGAATTACTTATTCTATCATTTACTTGGGGCTCCGGTATTTCCGGTTCTTATACAGAACGAGGCAGCAATCTGCTCTCATCAAAGCAAACCTGCCCCTGCCTACCTCCAAAACATTATCCCAAAATGATCCTACAGATCCGTTCTTTAACACGTCAAAAACAAGCCATATGAACTATAGTAATCCAGTTGCTCACAATTGCCTTAGCCCCCACTGACCCTGGATCTCTGCCATAGTCTCCAAGAAGATGGTTTTCCAAGCCCCGTCTACCACTTTTGGTTCACAGTCTGAGAGCCCCTCCACCACTGGCAATCTGCGGGGGGTCCGCACTGTTGACTCTCACAGCAATGATGATGTGGTACACGGCCCCCGGCGTGGGGAGATTGTTACTTGCCAGAATTTCTCTTAGATTGCTGCTGGACGACGCTCAGCTGAAATTTGTAACTGTAGCCACTGTGCTATCGAGCGTGATGTCAATATCACGTACTTGCAGTGCACCCGGTGCGCCCGTGAGCACCACATCTGCTACCAGGTCCGCTCCCCTCGCCTCCGGGGCTTACTCCGGATCGTAGAGCGAATCTGGGCCCGGGGCTCTCGCCTAATACGCCATGTTCACTATCTTGAGGGCCGTCGACGAAGCATAAATCCGATGCTAGGAACTCTGTGAGCACCTACCCGAAAAGCCTAGGTTATCTCGAAGAGATATCAATGTCTGAAGAGCGTATGTACATGGTAATTCGTGCCTTGACTAATAGGATAGAGGGGCGCCTATGACTATCTGCGTTTCCCGGATTGCCCTCTTAATCTGATCCCATAAACACTCAAAGAGAACCTTTCTATCACTCGCTGTTATATGACAAACTCCGTCCATCTCAAATTAACTGAAAGTTTTATCAAAGCTTTCAGCTAGCAAAGCCCGGTAAAGAGGATCCAGATATTTTCCGACGACCTCTAAGGGCAGCGCCGACTGGCCTATAAGCGCATGAACTGCCCTCCATCTGACGCGTCTCTCTTCATCTTCGAGTCATCCCGCTACTCTTTCGAGGATCTCTGGTGCTAGATCTCACTGGCTAGTGAGCGCATAAACTGCCATCTGTCAGACATCGCTGTCCTCATGCTCGAGCTGTACTGCTAGGACGCTTATAACTCTGCTTGGTAGGGAATTGTGGCGTTCCAGCGCGCGAACAACAGCAAACTTGAGGCGAGCAGCAGAGTAATTATTCTCTAGCCAGGAACCAAGAAGACTCATCATACTTGATTCGATTGCCGGAAGTGATCTTAGAAGTATTATCCTCGTGTCCTCGGAGCTTGATCGTAACGCATTACTAAGAACAGTCCCAGGAAACTCCATTTCGGTTACTAGGCGTGAATATTTTTGGTACCTACATTCGAAGAGAAGCCATCGCAATAGCTTCTCTTCCAGGCTTTTTTTTGGAAACGTTATCTCTGCTTGTACCTCGCTCAAACAGTGCATGATAAGCCGTTGATGCGTGGGACCTAAAATATCGAGCGGCTCTATCTCGATCGCGTCGAACAAGCGGCGTGTTTCTTTGTAAACCCCCGAGTCAAGTAAGCCGGTAACAAAGCGCCAGAAGATGTCATATCGCACGTTATACTTATGCCTCCTCAGGAAATCAATAGGTTTAGACTATAAGTTCGAGGACCTCATACCGTCTTCTGCCGAAAACCAGATATTGAAGTAGCTCGTTCGCTTTTCTAGTCCAGTGGCGTACAAAGTATCGCACGGTAAAATACTCTTGGAACGTTAGATGAAGGAAATGATAATTTCGATCATGGTCTCCCAAGGACGGGTCCGATGTGCGCATGAAAGAGAGGCGTCCGAGCACTTCATCCAGTAAGAGATTTGTATCTGTGAGGTTGAACTGGCCGGATATAGCGTCGCGGTGCTTTGGACCAAACTCTATCACACCATTATACATTCCAGTAAAGGCAAGGGTTTCAAGTAGGTAGAGCTTCTTCTTAATAGAGTTCGCAATCTCTTTTGGCAGAGCGGCCTACACACGAGCCTCGGCCAATCTCTCCAGTTTCACGACATCCACCTTCCATTAGGTTTGCTCGATGGCTCTATAGACAGCGGTCGTAGTCTGCGGTATAGCTTTGTCACGAAATCCTTCCCAGCCGTAACAGAGCGCATCCAGCTGAACTGAAATTCGCAGAAGTCCCTGGACCAGTTGATGCCTCTGGAGATATGACTGAACTTCGGCGATTGTCTCCGAAGTTGTTTTGCCCGTTTGTGGGTCTGTAAATGCTTTCTCGACGTAGGCGTTTACTTGATCTAGGTGGAATCCGAGATAACCCACACGCCTACTTTAACTTGAGACCAGCCCATAAATATGAGTGCTGGGCGGCTGCCTGGCCTTCTATCCTTATTTTTTAGAGTTCAGTCATTTCACAGAAGATGCTCCTGAAAGACTTCTAAAAGGAACTTAAGGAAAGAACTACACGTACTACGCATATCTACTCCATTGCCGGTGATTCTTTTTCGATTTCAAGCAATCTGGGTGTTTTTCATCCATGAGAGGTCCCATTGCTGTGGTCAACGTTTGAAGTTGATGCTTATTAGCTCATTCTTGGGCCTTCTCGCGAGGAAGGCCGCTCCAGAGGACTTGGCCATTCGGAATCCAATTTTCTGATAGGAATTGCTTAATGATTTGAGCCGTTTATTGTTTGGAGAGGAATCGCCTCACTGCTCCGGCAAGAGACGCTTGAGCTAATTGCTTGTTCGAATGTAGATGTATCTGTTTATCATAATCCATTTATTTGATTGAAGAGGAAGGAGGTGAATTGAGAAAAAAAAAGAAGCCCTGATCTTTAATGGTTCGGGAAATAGATTGCTAGGAGGGGTAGGAAGAGAAACTCATCACTGATACTATTTCTACACGAGGAACGGACTCGAGACGAAGGCAAAGTTGCCATCTTAAACAAGAATTAGCGACATCATGACTTTTTTCCGCATTTTGTCCAAAATACAGGGTATTCGCCTGTTAGAATAAGTGTGGCTGTGATACTAGAGTTATTGAACACCTGATAGAAGATCACACGCGATATGGAATACATTGAGTGATTCATCTCGAGGTAGGAGAAGCAAATTTGCCTCAACTTCCAGGACTAAGTATGTGAGTAAAAGCGGCGAGTGTCTGAGCACCAAAACGGAAAGGGAAAGCCAAAAGAGGCGAAGGAAATCCGGTCGGTAGGCAATGATTTGAATTTCGCACGGGCTGGATGCCCCTTTTTCTCGGACCAACGCTCCGAAATCGGTGACCAGATTTTCGGTCTGGCCGAGCAAAAACTGTTAGCGTTATCGGCTGTTTTCGCCTAGCCGACGAACTCCTGGATGTAAAAGCGTGAATCTCAAGCGTGGATCTCAGGCGTGGATTTCATTCGAGCGGCAGGGCCAAGTAGCCGAAAAAACTTGAGATTTATATGTCAAGCTCAAGGATAACTCAGCCGAGTGCACGGGGGATGATTGGCTTCAGGGTATTGTGGAGGTACCCACATTGAAAAGGCCATTCATGATTGCTCCACAGAATGTCCACACTATCCACTAACACTGTCAGTCAAGCCAATAGAGCTCATGGCCACCTCGCCTCGAACACCCCGATCGGCTGGCCTGGACGAGTTTGGGATTATGTGTATGAAAAATTTCCTAGAATAGAAATGTCGTTCGTCGGAAGCTGACTGTATATGAACAGACAGCCCACACTAAGATCAGCCACGATATCTAAGGTCCATCAAACCCCTCTTTGTGGCGATGGATTTCCTCACAATCGAAGCTCAGTTATTCCTTTTGCTTTCCACGAATTTTCCACCACGATCTCATCGATTTTCACGATGATATTATGGTATTTTTTCTGTGTCCTTTGTGTTACAGCGGCGGAACAAAGATTTCAATTTCGCGACGATGACTATGTTCAATATCGAACTGTGAGTCTCAGGTAATCTACATATTGCGGTTTGCAGAAGAATAGGTGACCTAATCATATGCCAGTTGCCTCATCACCGCATCACAAAGTGGAACATTACATACTATGACCGCACTGCTGTAGCGCCCGGATACTGGTTCACTGCCCCTTATTGGCAGCATGACGGCGACCATTGGTCCGATCAATGGATCCCCTACCAAATCGGTCCTCACATTTTTGATCAGGACGGGGTGTGTGTCCTAGCTTCGATATCTTCACACATTGCTTGTTTTACATTCTGATCATGATTCCCAGGTTCTTGTTTGGGCTGGCTCTGCGGAGAATGACAATCGCAATGCGTTTGACTTCCGAAGTGTCGACATCGAAGTCCCGGGTGCTCCAGGAGAGCCATCACAAATCAAGTCACACCTGGCATGGATGCTATGGCATGAGCCCTACGCGATGGGGACAAATGGCTCTGCTGTAATATATGACAGCCACTACAATCTCATGAATCTGATCTCCATTCCACATCACGAGATCGACACTCACGAATTCAACGTGAAAGGATCTTCGAAAGCCTTGATCATCCGTATATGGCCTACTGTTGTTGACCTGGGCGCATTTGGAAGACCTGGCGTGTTACAGAATGTTGACTTCAACGGATTCGCCGAGTTGGACCTGGTCACTGGAGAGCACATCTTCGAGTGGATGAGCGACGGTAAAGTGGAGTTGGATGAGAGCTTCATCATGGACCCTATGGTCGAGCATCCGAATCCGGACTACATGCATGCCAATTCTATCGACAAGAACGTCTTTGGCGACTATTTACTTTCTGCTCGACACACAAATACAATTTACCTCATCTCTGGGCAAGATGGGCGTGTATTATGGCGCTTAGGAGGTAAAAAGAACGACTTCACCAAGGATTTCGAATTCACAGGTCAGCACGATGCCAAATTCATATCAGTGAATGAGACCCACTTCATAATCTCTTTCCTGGATAACGGTGCAATTGACTCGATTATGAACGAACCAACATCTTCAGCTCTGTATGTAGCCTTGGACTTGGTAGCAATGAGCGCTACGGTTCTTCACCGTTACGTACGCCCCGATGGGGGAAGTACTGAGCGCCGAGGCAATATGCAGACATTATCAAATCAAAACGTCCATGTTACCTGGTCCTGGAATGGTTATATGAGCGAGTTCTCGCCCGACGGTCGGCTGTTAATGGAAGCCAGTTTTGCCTCCAACAGACTTGACACCTATCGAGCATACAAATTTCCATGGGTTGGCCGTCCGTCAACTCTGCCAACGGTCGTGTCTGAATGCCATGGTGTGAACGGATCTGAACTTTCGACAGTTTTCTACGTCAGCTGGAATGGTGCGACTGATGTTGCATATTGGCGCTTTTATGCCCGGGCAAATTCAACCAGCTTCAAAACCGAGATTGGGCTGGCGTTGAGAAACGGGTTCGAAACATCATTCATTTCTCGAGGCTACATGGACTGGGTGTCAGTCGACGCGCTAGACTCCAATATGGAGGTGTTGGGGACTTCCCTTGACTCCCGAACCCTTGCTCCTGTTTACTGGGCCCCTGGTGAGGCCCTTCCGAGGCCCGATAATCCGGCGGTATTCTTCATGGACACCGAACCTCCTGGTCCAGATAGCATGGGACCGCACGTGTGGTCTCGTGTTGGCTTAGTTCTTGGGTGCGTTCTGTTCTGTACTTTGATACTGTATAGAAGAGTATTGAAACAGGCCTTGCTCCGTATCTGGTCGAGAAAGTCACTGTTGGCCTGTTTTGATATTTCGGCAAGGGACCCAAGCAGTTCTCAGAATTTGGAGGATGAGGTCGCTCATTTGATCATCAAGGCTAGGTGATGATCCACCGGCGAAACTCACGTACTCCTAGAGATTATAGACAGCTCAAGCCACTCACATGTGCTATGTATAATTCCATACTATCCGCGTTGAAAATAATTTAACCATGTCTCCGCCGGAAAAGGCAACAAAACTAACAAATCTATCCATACCTAGGATGGTTGGCACGTACATCAGTGGAAGCCAATTGCTTTACTTGGGAGAGGAAAAGTCTCTCCTTTTACAGCAAAGTTCCTGATTAGCTACTTTCGATCCTTTCAATCCAGCTCTGGCGCTGAAAGTCGAGACACAGGAGCCAGCTGATTCTGTGCTTGCATTATGTCATCCGTCTGGACCTTCTGTCTCCGCGACAGGGCGTGGCTGTTTATATCCATATTTAGGTCGGCAACAGCACACACTTCGATTTACGTGTATCGCTTCTCGTGAGATGCGTTTATGAGCCTAAGAACTCTTTCTGAACCTGTATCTCGAGAGAATTTATGACTCAAATCCCCGACTGTGTGGTCATTGCGGCCATACCACCGCCCCTGTCTCCAATCCGTCCCCACACGGTGACATGGACAGTGCAATTTAATTCGTTCTAACTCAATTTATGCTATTGTGAGCGTATGAGTGCCATTTAGGGTAATTGATGTGGCCGGGTCTAGCCATAGCTACAGTACCGGACTCTCTCAGAGTTTAACGTTCTTGGGAGCCGTCTCCCAAGTCACGGCGTAATTCTATGGAGGTAAATGAAAGGCTTCTTTAAGGTCTATGGTAATTCCACTATCTCTGATTTAATATATGCTGTGGTAAACATTCTTTACTCCCACCCCAATAGGAGGGTGAATTTTCCAGGTATATATAATTTTGATGGCTTATTATATGAGAGGCGGCTATATAACGAAAAAAGAGCTTTAGCATAATAGAAATAGACTCGACGTCCTATGTTTACCCCTCAAATGAAGCTTCGTAATTAGTGATAAAGCTGTAATTAAATCATGATATTATACTGGAATCCGTAGAAGTTAGGCGATCCATAGGGCTAGGAAATTCTCTAGAAGATAGCTATGGCTGAATACACCGGGCATGTATCTTACGTTTTTTTGAGTAAATTGTAAGATTAACTTGTTGAATGCTATGTATTACCTCCGTTAAGTCATACGTATAAGTATAGATATTTATGCTAGCGTCAAGTCTTTATATCGAGCGGGTCGTGAGAAAGCAGTGGCCGAATACCCTGACCGTTGTCCAACTTATCATCTAAGCGGATACTTAGTGTTAACGTGGACGAAACAACCCTGTGCTAAGAAAAATTGAATTGAAAGATTTTGATATATGAGAATCAGAAAGTGAGACACTTACTAATAAACTCTCAGTAACTATATGATGGAAGCATGGCCATTGCTCCACATATTCAGAAGGCATGGTAGTTTAACACAAGGTTCGCCCAAGAAAGGCTCGCGGCGCGGATATAGTACGTTGTTTCCATAGCCTTCCCATATCCTTTATAACTCTGTCATACCATCTCGGTACGCCGTTAAGCTAGTTCTAATTTACATATCGGACGAGCCTACGTTTCTCTCCATGACTAGACATCTATCGAACCTTATACGTCAACAAAAATCAGGATCGTAGGCCGAGGTAGCCCGATCCAGAGTCGCCTTATAACGATTACAGCCCTCCGGTCTCCCACATATAGCGTGATGGACTTTGAGGTTATCGCGACGTGTGAAGCAGCGCTGGCACTCCAGAACCCAGCAGGCATATCGTAGTTCCACGTCACGCAAATGAAATTCTATCGCGCGTCATGAATTAAACTATATCAGTTGTATACCGGCAGTGGGGCTTCTTAGCCCTTCAAAAGTTAGACTTCGACCTCGAACACTTCGTACTGTTTAACGAGATCATGATAATATTAGACCAGTGTTTCTGCCCTGGGAACTACTTGCCATTTGACACGAAAACAGAAAATCGAGTTCCAGCGAAGCTAGTTCTCCTGGGCCGATCCCGTCTATCTTATCGTATGTCTTGTTCGTCTAAAAAGCGTCAATCAAACTTTTGCTGGAGATCGTTGCACGAATAATCCAAGACCGGTATCTTTTCAAACTTCTGACCGTAAATGCAGGATACATATCACTAAGTCCATGTAGTATACCACGCTAGAAAGGATTGTAGGTGAAAGATTAGCATGTGTTATTAGTCGTCGGAGATAGCTGTGCACGGAAATAGCCGGTGGAGATCTTGAATGAAACCCGAGTAAGCTGATTTGTTGGAGTGGTCTCTTGTCATTGATGTCAATCAGCTCCGTTACTATGTCCGAAGTCAAAATGGCCAGGATAGATGTCTCGGTAAATTCGTAACAAGTAGGTAGCAACTTGATTTCAGGCTTAGAAGCTAACGGCTGCGCCGACTGTAGTTCATTCGCGTTGGCAAGAAAGGGAAGGCCAACATTTGTATTTGCCCATCTGATCTCACACGGGCCATCACAATTGTTAGGCCCTAACTTTTGGCAGCCATCAATGAGAGAATAAGCAAAGCGCGTGGATAAGAAAGCGGGTTCGCAGTTCCGCCAAGATTATCTATGGCGTGTCAAACTTGACAATGCATGCTAGCAGTACGGCTTCGTCACTCTTAGCCGGTACTTAAACTAATCGGAGAAGCCGAGGGTAGCCCGCTCTATTAAAGTGCCAGGAATTCGAAACGGGAAAAGTGGCCCAGATGTTCTTCACAAACGAACCGTCCCGGGGCTCTGGTAAGAGTGATTCAATCGTGACATGTAATCAAAGTGAGGATGTTAGACGCGGGGAATGCAAAACTTGGACAGAATGATTTGTGAAGCAACCAACGAAGATCCGATGTGCCTGTGCTAACATAGCTCGAAGATATCTGGAGATGTGGAGCGACCACGACGCTAACAAGTGAGAATGGCAATGGCTACCAACGATTTGTGACGGCGTCTTCCCTTCTCATCGACCTTCATGGGGCGTTTTTCTCTTTGCTCCGTTCCTTTAGCGGTAGGCTGGAACGAAGTGATATTGATCAAGCAAGGGAGCCAGGGCCCCCTAGGGGAGGGGTCCGGTTGACTGTATTGCCTTGTTTGTCTATGGCACAGTGGAGCCACGTGGTTGAACCCATAAGAAAGCTGAGAGCACCGGTGATTATTAGAAGCACACCGCGTTCCTATTGGACCTATATTCAAGGGTAATGAGAGATGAATAACAAAATCGTTATCTTGATTTCCATGCCACATTTCACCATTCTGGGAGTCTGCGAGGAGAGAAGCCAAATTCTGTAAGTTTCCATTGTCAGAACTACGCCCCGGAGGCACTTTCTTTTGTGTAGAAGCAAGTGGCAAAACACGGCGTTAAGTTACAGATGGTCTCAGGGTTCTACCCCACCAATGTATAGATGTTCATGTATGGTACAGTATGACACATTCTGGAATATTTTTTCGGAAAGATAAATGTCTACAATGCCGCTGGAGGTTCTTCTATTTTCATCGTCACATCTAGTACGAGAGACTGACTGTATGGAAAGTGACTTCTAGGTTTGCGTCGAGTCACCCAATCAATGTCATGGACAAGCCGCCGTGCAGCACCTACTTTCACACCGTGTTTCACGAAAAAATCCGGGTCTTGATACTCATGTCTTTTCATGAGATCGAGACCATTCTCAAGAGTCACAGGACTTGCTTATGAGTCTTTACCCAGAGGGATATAACAATCCCAGGAGGACGTCAACTTGGAATTTGCAAAAGCCTGCAGGCGTTTGAAATGATGATGTGGACTATGCACAATGTGTAAAGTTCGGCGCAAATCCGGACGCCGGCAGAGGAACATCAAGCAAAACAGACGGCAAGGCAAAGACATTGTAGGAATATTCTGCTCAACACCAACTAGTGGTGCCCTGGATGTTGATTCCCGGGCTTGCCGTGAAAGGGAAGACAATTGCAAGGTCCGCTATTGTTAATGACTTCGCTCAGGTTAATATCTACATAGATATTCACATCTCCAGTGACGCTACCAAGGCAGATATCGATGCTCTAGAAGAGAGTTAGTTCAGTTTAGGCTATTAGTACATCCACAAACGTACATCTTGCGCGTTGCAACAGACAACGGTAGTCGAACAGATGGAGTTCGTTCCTACAAGATAAAGCAAGAGTCAATTTCGAACACCGGAAAAGGAAATTGAAGGTTTAATGCAATGGGCTTAATGCTCACCCATTGCACTGCAATTGCCGCCATTGCAACAGTACGACATGCCAGTGGTACCACAATAATTTGACTGAGGGCCGGCACCGACAACGGAAGTCACTCCAGTAGAAGTTGGAGTACCTGCGATGGCGCTGCTGGCAAATGCAGCAACGTAGGTGATCTTGTGGAAATGCATTTGGCGAGTTGGAAATTCGTCACAAATGGAGACAAAGAATATCAAAGGCCTCAGCGAGTGTATCTTAATGGGAACTTGAAAAGCAAACAGAATTGGTGGATGCCAAAAGAGAGTTGTAGGACCAAAAAAAGTCGATCAAATCGAATCATATATAAAAGTTTCGGAGCCGTTCATACTTGCACTGCCTCGCCAACAGAAACAATATTCCATCCCCCATTAGCAAAGATGAGAACTACTAGTTGAGTCGAATAATCACCACTTTTGAGTTTTCTTGAAGTAATCTATGATGCTATAGTGAGAAGTTGTAGGATCTAAACAAGGTCAGGCTTGGGACTTAGAAAAGAATAGCCAACTGCCAGCCCTGAGCATATGGGCCGACCGTATGCAACGAACTGATTGATTATGTTCCACTTGGACGCATGTGCCAAGCCAAATAGCCACTGGTGCTTCAAAGCCAGATAGATGTAAGGGAATTGAGTATAGCGTTGGTAGCGGGCCTGTTAGCAATGAAAGGCTGGCGAGCTAGATAGATTCTGGGCAATCGGGGAACTTCCTAGATTCACGGACCCCAATTTGAACCTTAAAGGGAATATTAAAACGAGAACGACTGTGGATGTACTCCACTAGGCTGGACCCTGAAGCAGACGCTATGGTAATTGTGGGTGACCAAAAAAAGATGGCTCACGATTGACTTTCTTGGCAAAGGGCCTAGATTAACGGGTCTGGAGTTTATCGAATACGAACCCATCAAACATTCAACTAGTTAGATAGCAAAAACATGAGTGTTTGGAAGAGGAAGATTTGCAGAACGAATTTGCAACATACCATAGGCCTACACATTTTGGAAAGGAGGAATTACTGACGAACCTCCCATCTACTAGGACAGATCAAAGTGTTGTTGAGAATCAGTCGTCATGAAGAGGGTACCAATGACTTCCCTCCGTACTCATAATCCACCAATAACAAATGGTGGACAATCTAGACCTTGTCTCAGTGCACGGCCCTCCTGACGTTTTAAGTTCGTCTCGCAGGTTCTTACCCTCCCCACAAAGTTAATTCAGTATAACAGCCGCACCCCGCGGCCAGTTCTGCTGACTGATCGCTTAAGGTGAAAAGCACTCGCGAACGTCATCTTCAGAACGAGATTACTGTATATTCAAATTCAAGAACCTGATTCGAATAGTTACAGCATCGTACCCTCGTTTCTCCTGACAATATACGGTCTGGCTCGAAATACGCCCTTGACCACTCCCTCGCACACTGACTCATAGCACTGCCACCACATCTAGAAAGCATGCGGCAATATAACATCATTTGTTGGTCCACTAGTAGTTCCGGCAGAGCTCCCAGTAACTATAGAAGTTAGTACGGGGTTGGCTTTTGAACTCGGAGGCAAACCGATGGTAGAGTTCGTACCAGAACTGGGACTGGACGCAACACTAGTATCAGACAAGGTCTTGGTACTATATACCGCGCTAGTACTAGGACTAGACACATCAACGGAAGTGCCGACCAAAGTCATGATCTGCGTCAGGGTAACAGCGGAGCTGGCCGTGTTCACTGCAATCGCCCCGTCACTATTCGGCCAAGACTGGAGGCATTGTTACCTAAGCTGAACGGAGCCATTCCACAAGTCTGAAATCAAGATTCCAAGTCTTGTCCTCATGGCCACACTACCTATCGGTTATTGTTTCACCAATTTTCAGCTCGGTATCTTTTTCCCAGCTTTGTACGTTGCGAATCTTAGTTCTCAAGATATTTTTACTGTCTTCGAATCGGTGGCTGTTAAACTTGGCCAGTAATATCTCTTGGCATAGAAAGGGAAACTCCATGCTAGCAGCCTGGATATAGTAATGAAGTCATCGAATGAAAGAAGTTATACAATAATAGTCGTAATGAATTTCGAGGAAGCAATGCGAAGCATGTATAAATTCAGGTCAAAATCCATCGGATTCTGCTTTATCATCGGATATCCTTGTCTGAACACCTATTTAACCCAAGCAACTCTGTGAAATCTAAGATCTGATCTCATTCTTAATCTTCATATTCAACATGCACTTTTCCAAGCTCGCTACTTTCTGCGGCCTCGCTATTGCTGGGGTTCACGCTGCTCCCGGAGGAGGAGGACACCCAGGTGGCCATAATCCTCCTCCGCCTCCTCCGCCTCCTCCTACCGTTAACAACAATCAGCAGACTGTTCACTGCGGATCCAGCAGCGAACCTTACTGCTGCAACTCTGAATACTTCGGGGATTCAAGCAAATGCGTTGCTATCGGTAAGATCTCATTTCCTTTACCAGTGAATCCACTCGACATAATCGCAATACTTCATCATTCCATACTCTTCCAGTTGCCTACATCTTTGAAGTGGCTGCTCATTTTCCAAACCAGATTCGAACAATGCAATTTGCAGTCAAACCGTCGTCTGTTGCGATGCAAACGCTGGTGTAGGTTCATTCTGATACGTCTCTAACAAAACTCATTTGAATTACTGTAGCTAATCTGCCCCTTTAGAGTATCGCCGCTTGCCTGACCAACATCAACCAGAATGGTGGTGGTGGAATCACTATCAGCTTCGGCTAATAATTCTGAATCTCTTGACTTGGCCACCGCAATGTAAAGACTATGGCGGCACGAGCATTAACTGAAGCGGGCAATTGCCTTGAATAAATTTCTCGCGCATCTGTTCCTTCAGAAGTTAATCGTTTCGGTAATTGTCCGAGTCTGTAATTACCTACCAGAATTGTTTTGCATTAGTCATTCCTTCATCTGAGATCTCCTGAAACAGCTAGCAAAAAATGAAATTGGATCCAATTATCAAAATTCTCTCCAGAGCTCCTTAGAAAGCTTCAGTTGGCGGATGGACGCACAGGTACTTGAATGTTGATGAGGCCTCTCAAAAACCAATCGAGGCCTGTTTTGATTGTGGCGATTCGGAAGCATGTCCTCGGAAGCCAACTGGCGAGGGTTGTTTGCTCGAATGTGCCGGCGGCAGGAAGGAGGGATTTTCCTGTTTAGTTAAGTACGAAGGCACCAATTTGAACCTTATCTTTTCAAGTAGCTCATAAGCACACTACTTGCCTAAGGCAACAATTCATGTCATCCTGTCTTCAGGTGCCAAGAGACCGCAGTTTCAGGAAGGTCAACATGAACTAATAGTACTGTAGTTGATCTCAGCTAAGAGGGTCTGGGCGGCAGTCGTGCGACGGAAGGCGAGAATCACCCGCTCATACCCACTGTCACCCGAGGTCTCACCCTGTCTATTGCGCACTCACCGTGCTCACCCTGGGTCGCGCAACGCCAAAGCAGCGCTCTATGATCGATCTAAAAATTCCATTCGGTATGATGTGTTTTGACTTTAATTATGGCACATACGACCATAGGGTGTGGAGAACAGGGCTTCCCGTCCGCTCAGCCGTACTTAAGCCACACGCCGGCCAGT
>JAXQJV010000150.1:0-34331 GCA_037042255.1 Penicillium sp. PG106-07D | reverse complement strand
CTTGACAAATTCAGCCAGAGACACTTTACAAACCAATTGTATTTTCCCCTCTGATACAAACCGTTCGTTTAGATTCAATAGTGAATTCGCGGCCGGGAGTTTTTCAAAGCTAATAATTTGGCTCTCCTCTCGTTTATTTCGAGGGTTCGAAAGGGCGTAGATTTTCCTTGTTATTGTACAATCATCTGGCGGGGCTACCCCTATGATGGCTGGCTATATTTACCTCCAGCTTCATACTCCTTTTCTATGCAGTTTGAGAAACATGACAGCCTGACTACGGAGTAAAAAGGCATGATTGCCAGTCTGCTAGCGAACAAAAATGCCCCCAGAGTGCCACCGCTCCATCACTGGTGGGTCTGCTGCAATCCTTGGTGTCTTTGACACGGCACACTAGGCTGATAGACGGAGCTGCTGGCCAGATGATCTACATCTCCAGATCGTACTTCATTTGCTCGGACCAGGTTCGAGGTCGCGCGACGCCGCGAGCTAGAACGCTAAAGGAAAACAGTCCCTACCGCTCTGGAGTGGTGGTGTGTCTTTCAAACAATTGTCCATGCCAGAGTCTCGCGAAGTTCCCGACTTTCGACATTCGAAGCTCAGGTTGGCCCCTCAATGGAAACATACAACACGGTCGGCTAGACAGCCGAGAAAAGGATGCCGGCTTAAGGTGGATGTCAACCTGTCAGAACGTCCTTTAGGGTCCAAATCCACGGGTGCCAAGGGGCACTGGGCACTGGGTATTGTTTCAGCCATCGCCCAGGGTGAAGTGAGTTATTTCCAGCAAGAATGGAGTTATGTCGAGGCATCTGCCATGGAAACCAATACTAATGTGGGCAGCACCTGAGCACATGCATTACACATTCACTCCCAGTCTCTGCCGCCGGAGCCCAGGCACCCAGGGGGGAACCTGACGATCATTGCCTTCTATTAATGAGAAGGAGCGTGCAGGAATTGACAACCAGACTACGGAGTACAGTATTTGTCACGGTGCCCCATCAAGCGACAAGTGGAGGAGCCTGTGTGATGCGATCATCGTATCATGCGAAGGCGATGACGCTCCCGATCGGAGATGCTGCCGGCTGAATAAGAATGGGTCGTGAGAAGATCAAGTTGGTGATCGGATATGCGAGGGACCGAGTATGGGGGAGGTGGCCTCCATCGACCGAGGGTGCCTGCGACGAATAAAGTGGTTTGCATGACGAGAGCTGGCTCCATAGTTCTCCTATTCGGCCAGGCGAGCCTCCACCAGACTGGCAGACTTCCGCTTGAACCGTGCTGGTTGGCGCGGCTTTCGACAGCCCGTTAAAATCTAAATACAGTACAGATTGCGCCAGCATCAGGAAAAAGAAAGGGGACACCGATGGACCAGTCGGCTGGTAACTTTGGAACCGTCTGTTTGTGATAGAACTGCCAACGGCGACCAGGCACAACAAGCTCGAGTGGAGTCTTGAAGGCGCCTAAACCACGGGACTGCAAATAATCAGCCCAAGAAGTATCGAGAAGGGCAATGGGCGCGCCTAGAGGCGTCTGGGACCTCTGGGTACCCAAAGTTAGGATTAGTGTCGTACCCCTTTCCTCGTAGAATCCGTAGTAGGACATTCAGAGGTCTGTGAGACTGATGGACAAAAGGATGATTGAACATTCAAATGGGCGAGCATGTCCTCGAGAAAGCGGGTGTTTTATTTGATCGCACATCCACGCAGATCCTGGGTATGTGCGTACTGTACCAGTAGTGTACAGATATCAGGTCATAGATGTACGCATGCCTGGCATGGGGAATTCGTGTTAACACGTGTATTTTAAGGTTGCCCCGGGATTACCGCCGCGGAAGCGCAGGTCAACCGCAGTAAGGGGTTCGTCGGAACCCGAAGCATCGAAGGATTCGGGTGCCTCGGTGGTGGAAAGCAACGTAATTGCCGTGAACAGCGGACTTGATGCTGCTGAGTCCTGACATGGATTCCCGTCAGTTATGGTTGTTGATTTGATGAGCAGTTGTAGTGCATCGAGTAATGCACGAGTACGAGCGCAATACTCCGCACACTCTGTATTGCGGAGTACAGATTGTTTCCGAAGAGACAGGGCAGTGGGTAATAGTGAGAAGTCAAATGTCCCGCATCTTCCCTGCACAGCACCAGCAGCGTCCAATACCGGGTTCCATGGGTCTCCGTGCGCCAGGAACCAGACTTGTAGGGCAATAAACACAAATCAAATGGATATCGGATCATTCGTGTTGCGAAATCAACGAGTGGATGCCTGTCGATACTTGCTATTCTGGTCGACACACGAGGGCGGCGGCTGTCGATCGCATCACGATTTCACGGCCCATCGCGGCCCATCACCATCACAGCCCTCGGATCCTTGCGAACAGAGTCAGGAACGAGATGGGTTGGCGATCCAATGGCAGGCCCCATCGGCATCCTGGGCCCACCGGTCGAAATGAAACACACCCGTGCGAGGCCCGATGACTCTCCAGTCAGAGCCAAGAGGGAGTTTATTTCCACGGGGTGGCCCATGCAGGAGACGGCGACAGCATAGGGTGGGTCACCCCTATTGACGATGGGTGGGCACTGGGCTGGGGAGGATGATAGTGCCAGTGGCCCAGTGGTCGATAGAATGCTGGGACGATGTTGATGGTGTTAGCGACTTAGTGAGTGGCTAGTGCGAGCAAGGAAAAGGCGGAGGGACGAGGGAGGCCAATCGATCTGACGATCTCCGTCTTTACAAAAAAGATCCCGGGGCCCTCTTCCACTGATTAACTCAATTCTCCTTTCCCTTTTTTTAACCCACTCCTTGCTCAAATACCCGGTTTATCTGATTCTCCCCATTGCTTTTGTCGCTTTTCTTGAAAACGGTACGTGGTGGAGGCCAGGAACCGCCGCAGCATACCCTTGGGTCCGACTGGACGTCTGCACTTCGTACCCGACAGGATATCGCTGACCGTCCCGACAGCGGAGTCCGTTAAACCAGGGCCAGAAGCCCAAAAAATCCTCCAAGGACCTCAAGCGTATCAGATCCCCCGGAGAGCCTACAAATTCCCATCCCGGCCTCAAGGCAGCGACGAGTTGTGTACCGTTTCGACTTCAATGCCAAGTGACCAGTTTCCCTCAGCTCTGCAATAATCCAATGGCGCACCGGGATCCTTCTCCGGTGCATGTGCCTCTACGAACATCCAGTCGAACTCACATCAAGAAAGGAGCCATGGAACACAACCAGGACGTTGGCTATGTTGAGCGAAAAGCCTCCAAGGCACAACGCATTCTAGGCACCGACTTGCCCCTCCCCAGTTCCCAGGGCGGGTGGGAGAAGCCGCAAAAGTCTCGCCGACAGAGCCTCCGTACCCCCGACAGCAGCTTGAGACAGGAGAACCAGCACTCGGGCTTCGCAGCCTTCCCCTCCTCGCGAAATTCGATTGCTCCTCCCCCCAATCTTCGTGTTCGTGCCTCGTCGCCTCTGCTCGGCCGAAACTATCAATCTCATGAACCTGCACCGCCATTGCCTAAGAACTCCAAGAAGATCCACCAATCCGGGTCTTCGTCCACTCTTTTCTCCTATTTCAGCTCCAAAGAATCCATCAAATCCAACTCGAAATCCAACCCGACAACGCCGAAGCAACAGAGTCTCCAGCCACATGTCCGTCATGAGCTGGGATTGGACCCTCAAGTTACCTACAAGCAATCTCGCAGCGCAGCGAAGGAACAAGAGAAGGACAAAGACTCCAAACGCAAGCTGCGCCCTCCTCGCATTGACCTGTCGATCCTCTTCCCAAAACCGCGAAATACTGCCCCTCCGCTGCTGTCACCCCAACGTATGACAAACTCGCCTTCTCCGGTCTCCACTGTTGTTTCTGACTACCCCTCGAACCGGATGGACCGAGGTGGAAGCGTCTCCTCTGCGAAAAAGTTCGGAGAGCCTCTGCCACCACGATCATCGGTCATTCCCAATGAATGCCCCAAGCAAAACGGCGACCGCTCCGATCTGCTTTCGATTCCAGAATCCAAAGACAGCGAGTGGTATAATCCACCGCTCGAGCGAACCGTGGGGACTAGCGAGATCGATCTTGCGTTAGATCGGTATGCCGGCCGGCGATCGCTGTTCAGTCGCTCTAGTGTCTACACGGCCAGTCGGGAGCAGTTGAAACCTGAGACCCATCGTCCCGCGGAAACAGGAGTCACGACTCGGAGGGGCCAGACCGCGGCTGGCAACCAACACAAAGATATGTATCTGATACCGACCACGCAGCCGGCAGAGACGACTCGCCACCGCGCGTTGACGACCGAATCAAGCAAGTCGCGGGGCGGGAAGAGCGCAGTCAGTAAAAAGAGTAGCAGGAGCACGCTGAGGAACAAAGACCTCCAGAACTCTAGTGTGCTCTGTCTCTCTTCATCAGAAGACGAGGAAGAGGAGGATCAGGCCACACCAACGCTTGAGCACGGCAAGGTCACCAAAGACTCTCGCCGAAGCAGCATGGCCACATACGATGAATACGAGCCAGAGATCTATACTGCGCGCGCTGCCCAGACTGCCACTGTCAAAAAGATTGAACGCGCGCCGTCCACCAGCAGCCGCGGATCTCAATCTAGAGTGCGTAGCCAATCAAATCGCAGACATACCTCCATTGCCTCTACCGGCAAGTCGTCGACGACCACTCGACGCACCACGAATTCCAAGCGTTCAAGCCATATCCCGATCATCGCCGAACCGGATATTCTCAATCAATTCCCACAACAGCCACTGCGTACTCCTCAGGAATTGAAGGAGATGAACCGACGAAGCAGGGTTATCGCGGTGACCCGCCAGGAGCAGGATCTCCTCGAAGCGATGCGCCAGCGGAAAGGCAAGATCACACCCAGCATCTTCCAGTACAACAACGGCGCGCCAGAAACCGATCGTAATTCGATGGCCTCGGGCCCGTCGCGGGACTCATTCTGCGGCTCCGACACGTCCTTCCTGCGCCTCAGCGCTGCGTTCCCGCCCTTCCACACGCGGACAGACCAAGGTGCAACTCACATGGACAAAGACGGTTCTCCCTCGCAGAGTTCGGGTTCTGATACTGAACAGAAAACTGGTAATTCGATTACCTCGCCCCGGTTCAGTATGGGCTATTCCGAAAGTCTACCCTCGCCTGCCACGAGCGGCGCTTCACCACTCACGCCAACCCTCCCCATCCATCGCTTCTCACCGCTGCCCTCGCCGAAGCCTCCACCCCGTGGTCCTCCTCCCGCCATCCCGGAGGACCAGAAACGGCACTCCCGTCGTCGCACCGATAGTAGCGAGGCTATTTTATTGAACGACAATGGTGAGCCGCAGCGTAAGCACGACCTTCCCCTATGGGCATTCGACTTCGATTGGAATCACGACCAGGCGAGCGTGGCCCCCGTGTATTAGAGTTGCATATGCGGCTCAATGCACAATTCGTTCTTTTTCATTTTCTTCTCTCACCTACCTTTCAACTTCCTGTATAACCATCACTTGATCCTGCGTGGACGTTGACCATCTTTCTATCATCTATACTCCATTCTATTACACGTCATCGTCGTTGCATCTGGGCGTTTCTGCTATTTCCCGGTTTGGTTCATCGGAACCGACGAGTTTCTGTCTTCTCATCTTGTCTTATGAACGGTTTTTGCTATGTCGACCACTCTCTTAACCATATTTTTTCCCTTGCTGTTTACCACCTATTCGTGGGCTTCACATATACCCGCTCCTATGTTTTTTTCTCTGTTCCTGCATTCGGTGGCTTTTTGATTCCTTGGAGGTCTTTTTTTTTCCCTCTCCGTTGCGATAAGCTAGCTAGCTAGCCACCAAATCCACTGCAAAGACCTGCGTGCTGCATACTTGCGTGCTGCATATATACGTCCATTACGTACGTAGGTCGTGTTCTTTCTTCCAGAAATGATGACCCTGGCAGTGGCGGACGTGCAGAATTGCATATTAGTCGCAGCCCAATCAGATGGTGGCTGACCAGGGTAATGCAGAGTGGATAGAGAGGCAATGGTTCTGCTGCATTAAAAGCCCTGGTTGATCTAGCCTCACTCCTGGACCCCGGAGGCTGGTGCACGCTCCGAGGAAAGCAGGAAGGACCGATGGGCGAATGACGACATTGGAATGGGGGCCAAGGAGGCCCCGGGCTGGTGGGCTTGACGTCAGGCGATTCCCTGGGAGGTTGGAAGGGTGTGCCCAAAATGACGCCTCCCCACGCTCCTTGAACCAGACCGTTCGACGGGGGCGTAAGAACTAAGAAGAACACCTCACGAAGGGCCCGACTGGGATCATCCGTAGTTGGTCCCCCCACTTTAAGCTTCGATGCCCAAAACATAGGTAACCGTAGAACGCTGAAGTTCTGGACTCGTGACTGGCAACTTGCTCAACTGCTTCATCTCGTGATCCACACCGCCGATTTGTCGCGCGCCCAAAACTCTCGTCCCCTCCCATTTCATTCCCCAGATCCCCGACCTTCAAAGCCCTCTAGCTTCCCTTACAACCCGCCCCCTCCCTTTGCTTCACGTCTTTTCTTCTGTGTTGCCCACTCCTTTTCTATACTTGAATCTCAAATAGTCCCACGACGGTTCTACGGTTCGACAAAAGGCTGACCCACCGTTCCTGTCCTTTCTGCATTACAGTGACCCAGCCACCTTCGCACGGAGCTCCGCCGCGATCGTCATCCGAAGCCCTGACCCTGGGCCCTAGACGGGTGATCCTCGACCTTCCCCTGCTTTGCTTTGTGGGAACCCGATCTTCACAGTTGTTCTTTACTATTCACGCTTTTGTCGCTCCCTACCCACTTCTCGTGTTTCGACATTATTGCGTCGCTCTTCTGCATTGTTGAATTAACCGGGTCTCGTGTCGTGCTCGTTTCGCGGTGAAACCATCCAATTCCCACCCCAGGGCGCGACCACGTATCTTGACACACTCGTCAACCATGGGGGATCGCACACAACGTCAGCCTTCATGGCTACGAGATTCGACCAAGAATGTCCCTTGGATATTGGTATGGGTGATGAGGGGATTTCTGTTGGAATTGGCTCGTTGAGATCGATTCGCTGACATGGCTTTGTTCCTCGCAGCTCGCAGCGCAATCCACCGGATTTGTGTTGGTAAGTCGCCCTGCGAATTGGAATGCTCCTGCAGAGCACCGAGGGACTAATGTGTCAATTCTTCTCGCATTCAGCTATCTCACTATTCTCGCATGATGCCGCCTGCGGGTGGCAAGCGATACCTCACCTCTACCGCCGTTTTCTTGAGCGAAGTCGTCAAACTAGCGATCGCCCTAACGATGGCCCTCTACGACGTTTCCAAAACTGCTCCCCCCTCCATGCCCGCCACTTCCCTTTTTTTCTCCCTCTCCAGCGCCGTGCTCTCCGGGGATAGCTGGAAGCTAGCCATCCCTGCGACTCTCGGCGTCCTCTCGAACTCCCTCCAATACATTGCGCTCTCCAACATGCGCGCGGCGACCTTCCAGGTCACATTCCAGCTGCAGTTTGTGACAATGGCCATCTTTGGCCTCATGGCCCTCCGGCGTAGTATCCCTCCTCGGAACTGGGGTCTGTTGTTGCTGCTGGTGCTTGGCGTGGCCTTGGTCCAGTTCCCGGATGCTAGTGCGGAGCACATGACGCTCGGCGATGAATCCTCTCGCCCTCACTTCCCTCGGTCTTTGGAGGAATGGAAGGCCGTGAACGGCGGCGGCGCTGTTGCTAAAATGCACAAGCGCTCCGCTACCTACGAGGGCATTCAGGAAGACATCCTCACGGCCAACCCCCGGCTGAATCACACCTTGGGTCTGCTGGCTGTTATCGGCGCTGCGCTCACCTCGGGTATTGCCGGAGTTTTCTTTGAGAAGGTCCTCAAGGACAGCTCGAACCATATCTCCACGTGGGTGCGTAATGTGCAGTTGGCTATCTACTCTGTCTTCCCGGCACTCTTCATTGGGGTGGTTTTCCGGGATGGCGAGCGAATTGCCAATGATGGCTTCTTCCAAGGTTACAACTGGACTGTTTGGGCCACGATTGTGACCCAGGCCCTGGGTGGTATCATTTCCATCTTCTCTATCAGCCACACGCAACGAGATCCCCGTTGCTTGGCTACGACTACCAGTATCATTCTGAGCATCATCGGAAGCATTTGGCTCTTTGAATTTGAACTAACAGCCTGCGTATGTGCATTGATCATTACCTTCTCTTGTTGCCTATATTGACAAATTAACGTGTAGTTCTTCTTGGGTGCTGCTGCCGTCCTGGTGGCTACTCACTACTACGGCAACCCAAGTTTCAACCCTGCCGCAGCCAAGGTTGGCGGGATGCGCCCACCTCCGATCCGCATCGACAACTATGAGAAGGACTCCGGTCACGACAATGGATCTCCCGTGGGAGGCTCTCCCGACGAGATTTCCATCAAGCTACCAACCACTCCGTTCCTGTCGGACGGCATGTCCTCTTCTCGCCCAGCATCGCCAAACCCGGGGCGGGTGAGCACCAGCCGGAACACTAGTGGAGCTCACTATTTCGAAAAGGAATAGCGATCCGACTAGATGGTCTTCACCCAGCCCTTTGGCTAACCGTTCAAATGATGAGCTCATGGAGATATGACTCTTGGATACCTGATATACATGGAAAGACAGACAGCTGCAATCAACTCGAGGATATGGTTTTTGTAGTTTTCTACCCCAGCATCCGTGAGTCTGACTTGATCTGCGTGTGAGCGTTATGTACAACGTTGAAAATTCCCTGAGACTTTCGGTCATGTATGCATATATACGAAGCAATGAAACTCTATACCCTGACCCTCTCTCTCAAGCAAAATATGGTGCTGCTGCTGGCACGGGACTTTTTATCCACGTGCTCTCGTTTGCTCTATTGCCTACATCCGAAACCCACACAATCCAATTCGTCCCCATCACTGTCCCCATTACTTTTGAATTCCATTGATCTCCATCATGAAACGTAATCCATTGACATACTCAAATCACTTCGGTGGCTCGTCCAAGCGCCGCCGAATTGATCCCGGGTCTGCTGGCTCTCACCAGCCCAGTAGGCTGGGATTCATTGACCAGAGGTTGATCGAGGGCTCACAATGGCGAGGTCATCCGGACTTGGTTCAACAAGCAACTTCACCAATCCAGACAAGCACTTCGTCATGCCATGATGAGGACACGCAATTGGATGCTTTCGGTAAGTATAATTCACTTCGTCGCCCAGTCTCAGCTAATATGGCACCAGACCTGGAGCTGCTCGCCCACCAAAAGTCCAATGGCATGTTCCACTCATCGAATGCAAAATTCTCCCAATCTACACCCAAAGAGGAAACATTCGCTGGTTTGAAGCATCAGGACGTACCGCCACAGAAGTCTCAGTTCTTTGACTGTAAGCCTCTTCCAGTTCGGCCTCGGAGTACTGTGCAAGCACTGTGCAGCTAACGTATGAATCAGCCTTCTATCACCCTAAGCATCTTCACGGACTCGAATCTAGTCAATCTGATTTGAGTTCTGGTCCATTTTCGAGTCCTTTGACGATGATACACCAACGGACAGAGCCCTCATGGCGGAGCCAAGCGCAATTAGAACCACCAGCCGACCCGCACCACCCTGGCTCAATGCTACACTCGCCGCAGCTGCCAGTTGATTCTCGTTCGAATATCTCGACACCCACCAGTGGCTACCGGAATCAAGGAAACCCACCGTTCGGCCAGCTTCCATTGTCGGTGCGAGGCATTGTGCTGGTCCCCGTGGGAGACTTACCCGAGAAATATCGCTCCCTGTATTCGTTTCCGTTATTCAACGCAATTCAGTCCAAGTGCTTTTATCCAGTCTATCACACAAACGACAACATAGTCCTTGCAGCACCAACGGGAAGCGGAAAGACCGTTGTCATGGAGCTAGCTATCTGCAGACTTCTCAACGTCCTGAAAGACGAGCGCTTCAAAGTGGTCTATCAAGCACCGACCAAATCTCTTTGCTCCGAGCGATTTCGAGACTGGAACACCAAATTTGCAGCGCTGGACTTGAAATGTGCGGAATTGACCGGCGACACGGATCATACTCAGCTGCGCAGTATTTCAAATAGCGAGATCATTATCACCACGCCTGAGAAGTGGGATAGCATGACGCGCAAGTGGAAAGACCACATTAGACTGATGCAACTGGTGAAATTGTTACTCATCGACGAAGTCCACATCCTCAAAGAGACTCGTGGAGCCACGCTAGAAGCGGTTGTATCACGCATGAAGAACATCGGATCGAACGTGCGCTTTGTAGCGTTGAGTGCAACTGTTCCGAACTCAGAGGACATTGCGACGTGGCTCGGCAAGGACGCGACAAATCAACATGTTCCCGCGCACCGTGAGCATTTTGGGGAAGATTTTCGGCCAGTTAAGCTGCAGAAATTTGTGTACGGCTACCTGTCGAATGGGAATGACTTTGTCTTTGACAGACTCTGCGGGTCCAAGTGAGTTATCCTCCGAGTTTGCCGATGCAGGTATTCCTTTGCTAACATAACATTGGCAGACTACCTGAAGTCATCGGCAAGCATTCCTGCCACAAGCCCATTATGATTTTCTGTTGTACCAGAAACTCGTCCGTCACGACAGCAAAAGAGCTCGCTAAACTCTGGACCAACACCAACCCGCCGGCTCGGCTTTGGAAGGCTCCTGGCAAACGCATCGAAGCAAGTAACGATGACCTGAAGAGTGAGTTTGCACCTGCAGTCAAACATACGGGTGATACTGACAATGTATAGCAACAATTACCGCGGGTGTCGCATTCCACCATGCTGGACTCAGCGCGGCCGATAGACACATGGTGGAGAAAGCCTTCCTGGAGGGACAGATTAATGTCATATGCTGCACTTCGACTCTCGCTGTTGGCGTAAACCTACCTTGTCAACTTGCGATTATCAAAAACACCGTTGGCTGGCAAGACGGTGGTTGCAAGGATTACTCGGACCTGGAGATGATGCAAATGCTCGGTCGAGCCGGACGCCCTCAATTCGATGGCAATGCAACAGCCGTCATACTTACTCGGAAGGAGCGACTGGCTCACTATGAACGATTGGTTTCCGGTTCCGAGAGCCTTGAGAGTTGTCTGCATCTGAATCTCATCGAGCACTTGAATGCGGAGATCGGCCTGGGGAACGTGACAGACGTTCAATCGGCGACCAAGTGGCTTGCTGGCACGTTCCTCTTTGTGCGGCTGCGTCGCAATCCCACTTACTACAAGCTCAAGGAGGGAGCCAGTCAGGAAGATGAAGCTGAGATGCTTCGCCAAATTTGCGAGAAAGATATCCAGCTTCTCCAGGGATGTAGTCTTGTGCGAACTGAGAAGCTTTGCTCGACTGAGTATGGAGATGCGATGGCCCGATGGTACATCCGTTTCGAAACTATGAAGAAGTTGCTGTCACTGAAGGCTCAGGCAGATATACCTCAAACTGTGAGTACATCTTGGCCGTCGTTAACTTTCTACATCATTCTAATCGATGCAGCTCGATGTCATCATTCAAGCCGAAGAGTTTCACGAAATCCGTCTCAGAGCCGGCGAGAAGGCTCTCTATCGCGAAATTAATAAGGATCCAGGCATCCGATATCCGATTAGCGTTGACATATCCCTGCCATCTCACAAGATATCCTTACTCCTCCAATCGGAGCTTGGTGCACTCGACTTTCCCGCCAGTGCCCAATTGCAAAAGCACAAGTTCATATTCCAGCAAGAAAAAACTCTCGTCTTCGCTCACGTGAATCGACTCATTCGCTGCGTGATCGACTGCTTGATTGCTCGCGAGGACTCGGTTGCTGCTCGGAATGCGCTTGAGTTGGCACGCAGCTTCGGTGCTAAAGTTTGGGACCACTCCCCGCTTCAAATGAAGCAGATTGAGCAGATTGGTGTAGTTGCGGTTAGGAAATTGGCCGCGGCTGGGATCACAGATATCGAGGAGCTTGAAGCCACCGAAGCGCCGCGAATTGACATGATTTTAAGCAAGAATCCGCCTTTCGGAACAAAACTGTTGGCAAGATTGAAAGATTTTCCGAAGTTGAGAGTGACGATAAAAGTAGTGGCAATGGTGAGAGTGTCTTGGTGAACAATTTCTCAGGCTACTTCTGACTAACTTTGGTCCTAGGAGGCGAACAAGGGCAATGTCAAAGTCCGCTTCAAGATTGACGTTGCCTTTATGAACGACAAAATCCCCGATGTCTTCCAACGGAAGTCGGTCCACGTTTGCTGCTTGACAGAAACATCGGATGGCCGATTGGTCGATTTTCGTCGCGTCAAGTAAGTGCTCCACGATAGATCTGAGATTCATCAAACTCACCTGTGCCAGTGCCGGCAAGCTTCAAGATGGTATCAGTGCCATCCTTGTTGCATATATGACAGCCACAGATCAATATATTATCTGTCATGTGATGTGCGATGATATCGGTGGGTCAGAAGACTTCTGAGGCTGGACTTCGCTAATATCGCCTAGCTGGTACTTCCAGACGGGCCGAGATCAGGCCTAGTCTTCCGCTGCATCTATTCTCGACACCCAAACCTCAAGGAAGTCAGTCAGGGGCCACAAAAAAGCCGCCATCAGACACGACTCGCGACAGTATCTGGGACTTGCCCAAAAGCCCACCTAGACCTCCAGTAACTCAAGAGGTATTTGATGGGGACGACTTACAAGCGGACGACTTCGTGATCCCTGCGGATGGCCCGAGCAAGCCCAAGCAGCCCGAGTCTTCCAAGTCTCCGCTTGATGACCTGGACTGGCTCTCAGTTGATGATAGTCCCTCTAGCTCACAAGTTGTAATGGCAAACCCGCAAAGAGACAATGATTGGGCCCTAAACATGGAGCATCAGGATGAAGGTGGTCCTGAGCCTATCCGCCTGCCAAATGGAAACTGGGCTTGTAGTCACAAATGCAAAGACAAGACAAGGTAAGCAACTCGATATACAGCAGCACAGCTTTTCGCTCATGGATACAGTTGCAAGCATTTCTGTTGTCGGGAGGGCTTGGAAAAGCCACCCAAACCCAGAAAGCGAGCCGCCTCGAATCACAAGGCAGGAAACTTCAACCAACTGACACTTTCGGCTGCAATCACGAAACGAGGCGGCTTTGGGGACGCCAGCAAAGGCAAGAAGCCGGCAAAAGAACTACATAACCTGACTACGACCAAACAATCGAAAGATCACTCAAAGTTGCATGTCCCGAAATTACCACCACCGAGACGAGCCTCCGCTCGAGGGTCAACTGGCAACAAAGGCACAGCCAAGCAGCCCGCCTCAAGTATTGGAAGAAAAGGGGCCAGCATCCAGGCGAAGATGATCTCCAGTGATTTTGATGATAATAGTCTCGACGACTTGCCGTCTCTTTCTGATCTCTTACGAGGAATAGAGTCAGGCACGGCTCCAGCAGACCAAGTCGTGCCGGAGGCTCAAAACAGTGGCGACAGTGCCTTCGATAGTCCCAATGCTGGAGTCGAGCAAGCAGATACAAAGGATGGGCCCAAGGAGACCCTGCCAGAGTTCATCGAAATTTCTGATGACTCTTCTCCTGAGCCTGGGATAAACGTCTTCACCAATCATGGGGATGTTGAAAGTTCCGTCGCCCCTGCACCGCTTTCATCTTTAAGTGGCAACATCATTCGACTTCCAACCAGAAAGACAAGCAGACCATGCGGGATGTACGAAGCAAAAATCCCGGAGCGAGCTGAGATATCTCGATCACCAAAGTATCTGCTTCCTCCACTCGATATGAGACACACTTTGACCCGTCTGCAACCAATGTCCACTATTGATTCCATCTCAAAAGACCAGGTGCACCGGGCACCAACAAACAGTTCGTCTGGATGGGACGACGTCGACCGATTGTTACTCGAGGAGTTCAAGGATGTTATCAATCATTATTAAGAGGGGATGCCGAGGAAGCCAACTTCAGAGAATGAGTGACCAGAACTACTCAACATTACTTACTCTGGACTTTACACTTCAAACACCGCAACAGGCTTTGGCCCCTCCATGCAACATGTACAAGTATGGATTTATGATCATTTCAAGAACGGCTATTACGCATCGATGACATACCGTACCCAGATTATAACTTCATAGCTTCCTAATTCGATCATATGTCAAGATGCTTGTTACATCTCACTTCTGCTCACCAAGATTCCTTCCAATAGCAGCCGCACAGTCCGCAATGACTGTCTGTTCCTGCACAATATACTCCTTAGTCCAGTCAGTCAATTTCCCCAGCGCGGCTTTGACATCATCCAGCGCTCCAGGATCCTCATAATTGTTCGTGACTTCAACAACATCCTTCTTAAAGTTCAGCCATCCCCCCTCCACTACCTTGTCCTCAATCAGAACATCCTTGTACACGTTCATCCGCCAGTACTTCCGCTCACGAACAACAGGAGCGAATGCATCAAGCAGGGTTCGGAACATGATGTTGATAAGCTCGCTGTTTGTTGCCACGGAGATGTAGCTTTCCTCGACTGCCTGCGTGGGGATGATACCGGGCCGGATCACCGGGGCGTTGGCGGCCATGCCGGTGCCGATACTGAGGAAGCAGTCTGTTGCTCTGGTAGGGCCGAATACACCCAGGACTTCAGTCCAGAGCCTGTGATAGTGTTCGTTAGCCTCTGAGCCCCATGGGCTTTGAATGATTCAGCTACATACCATCCCAGCGGGTTATTTGCGCCCAGTCCACCGTCAACCAGAGTATATCCGTTGACCTGCAGGGGCTTGAAATACGCCGGGGCAGCGGAGGTTGCGCGAGCTGCCTGCCACAACTTCATGTTGACGAGAGCACTGTCTTCCATGTTATTCGGGTTTTTGTACGAGCGCAGGAAGACAGGAGCTCGGTTGTTTCCAGCCTGAGCATTGGTGGCCATGAGGAAGCTTCACATTATTCCAAGCAGTTAGTACCTTAACGAGGGTAGAAAAGCCAGCTTGAAGGAAACCTACATCTTGCAAGGCCCCTTCTCGTCGAGCAGGTCAACGTCGGGATCGCCCAGCTTATCCTTGATGAGTTTCTTGATGATATTCTCCAGATTATTCGAATCGTAGAATTCGCCGTGAGTCGCAAGATTGAACGCTTTCTTGATGTCGCCCGTCTCGGGGAATACTTCTTTCATCACGTTGTCGTATTGGGCGATGCACTCGGCGACGCTCATCTGGAGGCGACCCAGCATGATTGCAATAAGACTGAAGCACTCTTCAGTACCATAATTATCGATGAAGGAATCGGACTTTATTTCTTACCCTCCAGTACTGGTGCCACCGATCATATCAAAGATCTCGCAGGGTTTCTTGCCGGGAGCTGCCTTGTCGAGAATCGCTTGCAGGATGAGAAGGCTTGCAATACCGCGAACACCACCTCCATCTTATGTCAAACCACCAGTCAGCATAGGCCTCTAGTAAAATATCTCAAAGCATTGAACACTCAACCTACCAAGTGACAACACCCTCAACGGACGCTCGTCCCTCCCAGCAAAAGCATCTGCACGTGTCAAATCCAGCGGAATTTGAGGCTTAAAAGCATCACTTTGCCTGTCAATCTTCTTATCGCTGATTCTGAGCTTGAGATCATTGACTTCATCAAGTGTGTGCTGCACGTTCATCACCTGCTCAAGAACATTGGAATAAGGTGGTGGCGGAGCCAAGTCTATCTATGTCAACGATTGCGGTACGGCACGAGAGGGATTCAACCATGTCACTTACCTATCTCATCACCATCATCGAAGATGAGATAGGCATCTCTTCCGTAGAGCTCCCAGCCGGGGAAGCGAGCGCATACACGAACAGCTAAGACATTGCCGGGCTACTTTTGTCAGTGATAGTCCCGGAACCATCCAAGAACTGGCTTGGTTCATCTTACCTCTAGCTGCCTCAGCAGATCGTGGTCGCGACCGAAGATTTGGCCTGCTAACTGTGAGTTTCGCTCTTGTTAGTGACATTCTCCATATTCATAGACTGCAGATCAACATACCCAGCCATACTCATCGGTGAGGAACCGATTCTTGTGGCTCAGCCAGACCAACTCAACACCCTCTTTCACGCGAGGCTTGGCCGACGATTCATCTTCAAAGATTGCCAGCTCCAGCCAGGTCCAGTTACCAAGGGAGGTATCGTCCGCGTGTCCCTGGTCGTGCGTCTCTGCAAAAAGCTGGATACTTTGGAAACTTTTGATGGTCGCAGCGTTGATCGCCTTGTCACTCTTTAGCAGGAGACGACCACCCCTCGCTTTGTGGTGAGGCACTCACATTGGTCTTGAACCAGATGCGATTCTCGATCGCATCGGTTACACCTGCAACAAGAGGTTTATGCTCATCTTTGCAAGGGTCTGCTCTGACGATATAGTCCCCGTTTGCGGGGGAGGGCGAATCCGCATCCCCGTAGGGTAGAACGGGAAGGCCCTTGACCTTCTGCAATGACGGTTGCGGGGCCATGATGTTCTGATGAGGATCTGATCTGGACTGGCCAAAGTACGGTAATCTTTGGAATTAAGTTCCAAAGCAGATATGTTTTGAACTATGATTCCATGAGCAGCATATAAATACCTAATCGTTGTTGCTGTGATCGATTTGAATACATGTTCCAGCCCAAGCCTGCGCAGCTGCGGTAAGCAGCCAATGCCCGTTTTGAAGGCTAAACATGTGGGCTGAACCCGTATTTGAACCCCATATTCTGAGTTGCTTTTGTTGCTTTGATTCAGTCAGGCAGTTGCACCTCTTCGGCAGATCCTGCGGTTTAGGTCGTGAGCCAAGTAGTTCTTCTGGGGTCACAATTTCTGGCTCTACAAACACCCGGAAAACATCCCAAAGGATCCGAATATCGGTCTATCAATAGGGTCGTTCTGCTCTGTTTTCGAGAGATCGTGGATGTGCAGCTCATGAGGGGTAAAGATGGGACCCAATCTAGACTCTGCCAGCTGGAGAAGCTGAAAAGTGTGGCTTTCCCAGCCTTAGAGACTGGGTGAGATCAGCTAGCCGACGGGTCATAATTGCCGATGGAAGCTAACGAGCACGAAAAGGAGCAAGTGGAGCGGAGTGGGTTTTGATGACCGCGTTAGGCTCTTTAGAGGTGCATCTTCAACGAGGTGAATATACCTGAGTGTCAGTGATCTTATAAGCAAAGTTCCCAACCTAATCGGCCGTGGGTATGAGGATATGTCATGATGCGCTGTGACAACAACTGACGCTCTTCCGCCCACGCGACTGGCAATCGCCAAATCTAGAAGATCTTAATCTGTATCCGGGTCATACTAGTCTAAGAGCAGTGATTGAGTATGATCAATCACTACCAGCTAGGCAGTAATTAAATCCGGTGTCTACTGTCCGGGCATTGATTTCCTTTCTCCTATGAACGTTCTATCCTTCCTTCACAGAAACTTGTCAACTTGGCCCGCCTTTCTAGCTACTCGTTCATCCAGACGGCAACAGCAAAAATGGCAAAACCATCGCCTCAACAATTCGAGCTTCGCAGCGGTGCTATCATCAGCCTTGGCTATATGTGCCTTGCTGCTCTCCTCTTTCACATTCTCCTCATGCCAACCACCCGTGGAGCCGTCTTCCGTCGAAGTGAAGATCGAGTTGAAGCTTTTGAATCATCTTGGTTCTACCTTCTTCTTCTGTATTTGGCTTGGCTGGCGGCATGGGGCGCTAACGTTGCGGAATCCTCGGTCTATAAGAGGGGCCAGTCTTTTAGTTTCGGGCTTATCGCAGCGAGTATCTCGCTAGCCTATGTGCTACTGACAGAGCCGCGCGCACCGGCGCAGGTGTATATGAGCTCTACCCTGTGGGCCACCCATGTGGGGTTAGTTCTGGGTGCGTTGTTAAAATGCCTTCCCAAACCTCATTTCGCTGACATAGTCGGTGACTTAATACGAGATGATGCTCAGCAAGATCTTGCACCCAGTTTTGACTCAATCTGAATGCAGCACTAATCATATGTGATATTCTGTTATCGTTGAAGGGCTGGCTAAATGCCTATTTTGGAACTACCTGTCTATACTATCAAGTGTGCGGAGTATAGCGGTCGCGAGACGACACTGAGATCGTGGAATATACTAATAAATTGACCCTGTCAATTACCCAGGGTACAGTGAAGGCATAAACCTCCACTTGGACGTGGTTGTTCAGGGCTCTCCCTTCAGTGTTCACCCCCACTGGCTTACGACTGCAAGGCTCGGCTGGGCGATTTCATTGTAGATCTGTGGAACTATCGGCTAATCTAGCCCTCCCCGGCGCGGGGCATAAGGTTCTATGCCACTGTACAGTATCTCCAAGCGCATGTACTGCAGAAACCCATCTTATCCAACCCCAAAGTGGGCTGAGTGGCCATGGCTTGTCAACGGTAGCTGAGCTCACCTGCAGACAGCCATTCTGTAAGATCGAATTCATCGATATCTCAAAATAAACGAACCAATGGGCCGAGGGATTGCGAGCATCCTTGAGGGAGATATAAATCATAGTTCTTGATTCCTAAATAGAAGTAATTTTCGTCAACAGGATCACAGTTTCCGGTCCTCTAATCTTTAGGCATCGATCTTCAAAGACATCCCTCGGCATTCCCTATCAACATCTTGTAATGGCTGATCCTTCACAATATGCTGGATTGGCCGCAACATGGAGTCTCTAGACTGGAGATGGCCCGCCAACAAAGGCCCTCGTTCAGAATGTATTCATGAGCCTGATCAGCGCGATCTGGTAGACGAATATGACTTTGCCGATGGTGGCAAGTTCTGATGTGAGCGAATAGTTGACATCTTTCTATTTTGATCTCACTTGAGACCAATGTCACAACCCAGCAATCGTCAAGCTCCAGATGACATACGAAAATCAGCAAGCTGGCAGTCATGTGGCAGCCATGGCCACTGGATGGCTCATCTCACCGGATGTTTTAGTCACTGCGGGACATGTTGTATATCACTCCGGTAACGACGACAGGGCTTTGGCAACTCAAGACGATGCAATGTTACATTGTCTACAGTGGCCGAGACTCTTTGGACCCTGAACTAGAGTTTGGATTCGTGCAAAACAAGTCTGCGAGTAAAGTCGTGACTCCAGGAGAGTGGATTGATAAGGGCGATTACCGCCATCGCGATGTTGCTTTCATTTAAGTCGATGGGCTTTTCACTGGGAACCTCCAGCTCTTCTCATTCATCCCAACGCCAATGAGTGGCAATGAGTTGATCGATGTCGTCGGATACCCTCAGGATATGTCCCCTGACAGTGAGGATGGCAGTAATGAGCTCGGGGCTCAGATGTACGAGGCTTTCGAATTAACCACGTATGGCCGGCGCTCTGAGGCGCTGAACATGCTGCGATATACGATCTCGACAGATGCAGGTTGGTCATTCGTTTCCCATCAACATTTTACCTCGTTACTGAATCACTGTTTTCTCTATAGGCAAGTCAGGTGCACCAGTTCTCCGAGGGGTTTCAGAGGTGTCCATTGGGGCTCATTGCTACAGTGCAATAGACAAGGATTGCGCCAGTACCATCAGAGGTGACAATGGTAATGACTACTCAGCTTATATCTCGGTGTTAAGTGCTTCCCTCCTGACTGTCAACTCGGTGGACGGAATCACTTTTGTTCAACCGACGATATCTTCACTAGCTAGTCATGTGTGGGATGACTCTGCTTTCAGGACGGAAGACTCTTGAGATACGTTGTGAATAGTCCCTGATACAAATACAATCATGTTCTGAAGCGGTAGGGGATACATAGAACCCCACAAATTATGTCCAACGATGGGCTGTTCACTGACCTGCAAGCATCCGATCACCGGGACCCTCCTCGCTCGTAGAGCATCACACCAGCTGATTAGGTACTACTTTTTTCGTGTGGCTCGGTTAGAATATCTCGTGATAGCAGATGAAGATGCCACCTTTGTTTCTACCTTGAGTGCTGCTCCTAGCCGGGAGATCCAGGGAATTACCGACTCTAACGTGCGCCGGTTCCAAGGTCGTTAGGGGACATACAGACAAGTTTTCTTAGAACTCATCCAGGTTGTGGAAATCCTTTAGTCCAGATTGAAATGCTGGACCTTGGATACTGGTTCTTCACAATGATCTACCGAGACATGGCTTTCGGGATCGATATCGCTAGACTGTCTGCTTTGATGATCTTGATCCTGCAGAGTGGTCATTTCATTGATCGGTCTTTCACCATAGCATGTCATTACCTCGGCAGTTTTACTTTGGTGGCGGTGTAGTATCGTGAGATCCCTTCAATCCCGATTCTACTCAAGAGTACATATGACTCTGGATCGGTAGATGTTGGAAATGGTTAGTTCGGCGCTCGAATTGGAATGACTTTACCAATGATTGTTATTTTGAACCTCTGGCCTGCGGAATACTTCATTGCTAAGGCTCATCAGGGCTACACCGGCTTCGCCTCCCGAGTCACCTCCGAACAATGGCTCTGTGCGTTACATTTGTGATTTATTTGCTGTTCTTTGCCTTGCTTTTCCCACCCGCGATACTCGACGATACCCCGGCTATTCTTTCTGTTGCTATGAGTTTTTCTCTTGCTATGTCGATTGCAATATTTTCCAACGTCTTCGCCCACCGTGCACCAACACTCATCCGCCCTCCCAATCCACTGGATCATGGCCACGGCCCTGATTACCTTGACCTGCGGGCCTGGCAGTACGCCCAAGACGGTTGAGAGCGAACATCAACTTGGGGGGCTTGAATTTCATGCCCATACTCGATGATATATCTTTTTGTTCTCCTGGGCGCCATTTATGTCGTTGATGATGTTTGATCTTCTGATTAGGTAGACTTTAGACTTTTAGTTAAATCTTTGGAGAGTGGATCCACGGGCACGTGCCAGGGGTTTCCGGGGTTCTTGTCGTGACTCTTCGAAGAAATTATCGCCCAGCGCCTTCTCTACCGTGACGATTCCCGAACCTGATTCGCATTTACATTTGAGATCTATTTTGCACGCAGTATATACTCCTCAGTTCTATAATTCATATCCCCGACCATATATAACCCCCGCCATGGTACGCGCCAACAAACGCCAAAATACTCAACCTCTCGAGGATGCCTCGGTGGCCCCCGCAACCTTCACCGATGGCCTCCCGCTTCCCAAATTGATCGCATTTGACCTGGACTATACGTTGTGGCCTTTCTGGGTCGACACCCACGTCAGCGCACCCGTCAAGGCCCGCGACAACAACTCGCGCGCTGTGGATCGGTATGTCTGCTAAACCGTACCTGTCCCGGTCTTCTCTCTACAATCTAACACTGGTTTCCGCAGCTGGGGTGAATCCTTTGCCTTCTATCCAGCCGTCTCATCCATCATATACGCCTGCAAAAACCGCTCGATCCCACTGGCACTCGCCTCGCGCACACATGCACCTGATCTAGCCCGCGATATGCTTAAAGCCCTCCACATTATCCCTTCCTTTTCAGATAACCCGGCAGCCAACAACGCCAAATCCATTCGCGCTTTGGAATATTTCGACTTTGTTCAGATCTTCCCCGGCAACAAGACGCAGCATTTTTCCAAAATTCAGCAAGCGAGCGCGATCGCGTATGAGGATATGCTCTTCTTCGATGACGAGGCACGGAACCGTAACGTGGAGACGGAACTGGGGGTCACATTCTACCTTGTGCGAGATGGTATGACCCGGGACGAGGTAGATAAAGGTGTTTTGGCCTGGAGGAAGCGTAATGGGATCAAGCAGCGAGCGGTGGTGGAGGAGGCGTGAGCTGGGCTACGGGTTTGCTGTATTGTATGTCATGTGGCTATGAAGAGATGCTCGGTTTGATTATAGGCGTTCTACTAGACGGATACCCTGGAGAAATATGCCTTTTTGGATTGTGCGAGACATCTCCATCATGACCCATTGTCTCTCTTGTATACCTCGTTTCTTTCTTCCATTTCAACTGGACTAGTAGATTCAACCATCCAAGAATCCAAGACTCGCAGCCCCACGGAAGCTGCACGGGCCCCGCCCAAACTCCGCAATCACCGACCCAATTTCACCAGCGCATCCAAACAAACAACACCCCTTCTACAACTTCCTCAAAAGGACAATTCTACACAATGGCAACCCTCAAGCCTCCCCCAGCCCAGCACCGCTCATCCTCATCCTCCCACACCCCAACCGCTCCCCACAAAGCACCGCTCAAAGCCGACGCCTCAGCCACAATCGCAGACACAGCAGTCTTCCAGGGAACATACCCCGTCACAATCGGCGCAGGCACAATCGTCCACCCCCGCGCCCGCTTCTACGCCTTCGAGGGCCCAATCTCCGTCGGCGACGGGTGCATCATCAGCGAAAAAGCGATTATCGGCGCCGCGCCGGGCACGTCAGCGTCAGCGCCTGCATCGAGCAGGGCATCTCCGTCGTCCTCGACGGGACCGTCACCCACATCCTCCTCTACGAATATCGCATCACCAACGACGGGAATACAGGTGCAAGAAGAAGAAACCCCAACTCGGATATCGTACTTTGTCACAATCGGCCCACACTCCACCGTCCTCCCGGGTGCAAACGTCCACTCCGCCGCGGCAATCGAGTCCCTCGTCACGATAGGCCGATCCGCGGACGTAGGCGCGCACTCTAAGATCTGCTCCGGCTGCCAGGTCCCCGCCCATGGGTCTGTGCCTGAGTGGACTGTCGTGTACGGGTCAGGAGTTGGACAGCGGCGGAAGCGGGCGCGTGCGGCGAGGGAGCCTGCGCCTGCGGTTGTGGTTGCGGCGCAGGTTGCGGGAGTTCCTGTCCCGGGGTCGGTGCCGGAGGGGAAAATTATTGAGGATGCGAGGTTGATGGTGCTTCAGAAGGAAAGGGAGGTTTTGGGGAGGATGATTGTGCCTGCTGGGGCTGGGAAGAAGAAATGAGGCTAGACTGGGGGTCTGCTATGTGGAACTATGACTGGATTTCGGGTGTTTAATATGTGGTGTTTGATATGTGGCATTGATATGTTGAAGGAGTCTTGTTATGGAATATACCCTAGGTTTTGCAGTCTAGTCTATGATATCGAATGTGCCATCGAAGATTACTTTGGCCTAAATTTAACGAGAATGTTGAGCCTCCAGAAAAACTCCTCCAGTTCATTGAGCATCTAGATACAGTGACAAATGAAACATATTGCTCAGCAGCTTCCAAAAACATGACGGCAAAAGCGAGCATTTGAGGCACCCATATGCCTCTTCCCAGGAGTAGTAAATACATCTGTATAAAAATAGAGAAAAGGAAACCGCTTCAGGAAGATCCACCGCCACGAGCCTGTCCACCACCTCCTCTCATGCGCTTTCCACCGCTTGCGCCTTCATTGGTTGCATCAGATCCATCCTCGCGCGACCGTTTGTTGCCCTGGGGGATGAATTGGCGTGCTTGAACATTGAGACCACCACGATTAGCCGCAGGACTGGCGGAGGGTTGAGCTTGGGTCTGATTCTGGACACCACCAGTGTTCTGGTTCCCTCCACGACCATGGCCTCCACGGCCACCTCGACCACGAGGAACGCCTGTACCGCGTTGACTCTGAGCCTGGCCCTGGACTTGCTGTTGGTCGCCCTGCTGCGCTTGGGCATGGCCGAATGGATTTTGTTGCCCACCACCGCGACCGCCACGGCCTCCACGCGCGACGGGGAGGCCAGACTGCAAGGCGCGCAGCATGCCCGGAGCCGTTCCTGCCGGAGGTTTGGATGGCAGCGAAGATAGCTGCTGCTGCGGTTGCGGCTGCGGTTGCGTGCTGGGTTGCACTTGGCCGAATGGATTGGGAAGTGTTGTAGCAGCCTGGACGTTTCCTTCTCCCGCCTGAATTTGTTCTGACGCAGGTGCGGGGGCTTCGGGGGTGGCACTTTCAGGCACGGGCGCGGGCAGAGTGGCTTGCTGGGCAGCAAGAGCCGGGCTAGGCGTGGTTGCGGCTGGTGTTTCCAGGGTCGCCGGGGCAGGAGAGGCAACGGGTGCCGGAGATGTACCTACTGCGGGCTTGGGAACGGCAGCCGGAGGTTTCGCCATCTTCGCCACCTCCCAAACTTCAATGACCGGCTTTTGAGGAGTCTCGTCGGCAGCCTTGGCGACAACATCAAGCTTTGCTGCGGATGTCTTGAAGCGCGTGTCGAGCATACTAAGTCGAGCGGCCGTCTTCTTTTCCGAAAGCTGCAGGGCAGCCTTGATCTTTTCGGCGGTTTCCTCCTCATGAGTCTTTCTCAACGCGGCCACCTCCTCTTCGTGGGCCTTGGCAGCTTGCTGAGCTTCTTCCTTGAGCTTCTCCTCAGCTTGCGCAACCTTACTGCGAATATTGTTTCTAACAATAGTACGAATAGTCTCATTCTTCTGAACAAGATCTCGGACTTGCTGATCCGTAAGCTCGGGAAGACCGGCAAGAGCCTTGGATGGTGTAGCTGGCGTTTGCTCGACACCTGGACCGGGAGTGATGGGTACAGAGACCTCTCCTGAAGAAAGCTTCTCGATTTCTTGGCGGTGGCTTGCCCTGATATCGGCCAGTTTGCTGTTGAAAGAGTCCTTGAGCTTGTCAGCACGCTCCTTGACCTTTGCTTCCAACTCCGCATCCTTGGTAGCAATTAGTGCGTCTTTCTCGGCCAACGCGGCTTCCAGACGTTCGATCTTCGCTTCCAATTCCTTGATCTTTTGATCATCGCCAGATGAAACGACTGTTGTTGTCGGGAACTGAGACGCCGGGGTTGCGTTCACCGGAGCAGACTCCTCCATGGCCGGGGCAAGTGCCGACACAGCAGGTGTTTCGGAGGCCTTGGCCTTGGCAGACTCAAGCTCTGCCTTTGTGCCGTCAAGCTCGCTCTGCAGCACGTCCTTCTCTTGCTTGAGAGCTTGGATCTTTGCAGAAAGGTCCCTGGAGCGGGCCTTGAACTGATCCGCCAGTCGCTGACGCAGATCAGAAAGACGAGTTTCCCCAGCTTGCTCTGCAGCTTGCACTGCAGCCTGCAGCTTCTCCGCAGCTTCACTTTCGAGGCTGTCACGAGCCGAGATGGCCTCGTCGCGCTCTTTCTGCAAGGTTGCCAGTTTCTCGTTCAACGCCTCCATCTCTTGTGGGTCGACGCGGTCGTATTTCTGCAGGATGTTCTGCACGCGCTTCTGGTAGTGATCGCGGTCTGCCTGCAACAATTGCAATTCACCATCCTTGGCCTCAACGATGCCCTCCAGTTCACGAATCTTGGTCTCCAAAGGTTCAATTTGTTGTGTGAGCTCATCGACACGAGCGGACTTTTCGGCAAGAGCAGCCTCGGTCTCCTTGACCTGGTTGCGAAGAGTGACGCTGCTTTCGCGGAATAGATTAAGCTCGTTGAGAGTTTCCATGAGCTTGTTGTGGCTCAGGGCATGGTGTTCGCTGTCCGCAGCAGCACGACGCTGCTGCTCGAGCTTCAGGCGAGTTTCGTCGAGCTGAGCCTGAGTGTAGTCAAGTTGTTGGCGTAGTCGCTTGGCCTCTTGGGTAGAAAGGTGGTATTGCACTTCGACAATCTCCTTCTCACGTCGAAGATATTTGATAACTTCTTGGAGACCCTCAAGATCTGGCGCTGCCTGATCGCCTTCTTGCTCGTCGCCCTCATGCACACCTGCCCGATCGCGCTGGAGAGACGCAATCTGTCCGGTGATATTCTCAAGCTGAGAATGAAGGACAGAGTTTTGGTGGTTCACCTCCTCCCGACGCTTCTGCAGCTCGGTGAGCTCGCCTTCGTATCGTGCTCTCTGTTCGGCCCAGCTCGCTTCTTTCTGGGCGAGATCCTTTTTATAGGTCTCAGCTTGGGTGCGCAGCTCAGCCATGTCAAGCTTCAATTGATTAGCTTCAGCTCGAACAGTCTGGACATTCTTCGCAGCCTCAGCGTGTTTGATAAGCTCAGCCTCGTAGTTTTTCTGAAGGCTTTGCGAAATCTCAGCCTGAACCCTGAGATCGTCCTGATGGCACCGTGCTGCAGCGACGTGCCGGTCGTTGTCTTCCTTCAGACGAGTCATCTCCGATTCCAGACTAGCCTTCTGTTCTTCCAGGTGACGTGTTGCTTCGCCCTGCTCATCACGGAGCTTGGAAATCTCAATGTTGGTGGTAGACAGCTCCGCGGAAATCTCCTCAATGCGGCTCTCAAGATCTTGGATCTTCTTGTCCTTCTCCTCAATCAGGCGATCAGTCTCTTCGCGGTACTGGGCATGAGTATCGGCTTCGGCTTCCATGCGTTCCTCTGTTGACTGGCTGATGGCCCGGTATTCTTCAACTTGCTCCTTGGCATGAGCAAGCTCATTCTTGGCGAGATCAAGATCACGCTTGAGCTCTGAAATTTCCATGAGAAGTTCCTGCTCGCGAGTAAGGCCACTGTCCTCTCCGGCCTCTTCTGTAGGGATAGAGTGCGCGGTTGGCGCAGCCGCAATACTAGGCCGTGACTGAACGACTTGAAGGCGCTCTTCAGCGCTCTTCAACTCCACAGTGAGCTCATCCACCCGTGACTGGAGGTGGTCCCTTGTGGTTTTAGTTGCGACCAATTCCTCGCGGACGGCGCCCAGGCTGGTGACTAGGTCATTGATTCGCTTCTGACTCTGTTCCTGTTCGTAGTCTCGACGTAACGCAGCCTGCTTCGCACTCTCGGTCTCATCGTTAAGCTTCCGTTTTGTAGACTGTAGCTCAGACTCGAGGGTTTCCACGCTTGTCTGGAGTCGGCGACGGCTGTCGGATTCCGCATGCTCCCGCTCGTTGAGAATCGTCTGGAGGTTTGCATTCATGGAGTCGAGACGACCGCGCTCGTTACGCAGGCTCTCAATGTCGTCAATCAGCCGCTTCTCGATATTCTTCCACAGATCCTTCTCAGCTTTGAGATTGGAGTTTTCTCGCTGCAGGCTCTCAACGAGACCCTTAGCTTCGACAAGATCCTCAGCAGCTTGTTGCGTTCGGAGCTCCTGCTTACTGGAAGTCTCAAGCATCGCAGAATAGCGGTTCTGAAGGCCGCTGTTCTCGTTCTTGAGCATGTCGAAGTTGTTTTGTAGCAGTTCAGCCCGTTGTGACGCGGCCGCAAGCTGGCTATTCGACCGACTGATCTCGCTCATGAGCTCGCTATTCTTTCTAGAGAGCTCGTTGACCTGCTGACGAAGAGAAGCATGGTCCGCCAGTGTCTCCTCGCGGAAAGTGTCGTAGTGGGCCTGTAACTTGCGAAGAAGGTCGCCATAGTCTGTGCCATCCTTCATTTGATCGAAAGCACCTGGAGGCGCGGTACCCGGAGGAACAGACTGAGAGAATGAAGTGTCTCCCCCAACAGTCTGGCGACGGTGGGTAAGCAAGCTTCGGAACGTATCGCGCTCCTTCACGTAGCTCTTCGATTGGGCGACAAGGTTGGCGATCTCATCGCGGTAGGTCTGAACACGAATCCGCAATTCCTTCAATTCCTCGACTTCTTGTTGGCGAATGGCATCCTTGGCGCGGGCTTCCTCGCCCTCCATTTTATCTCCAAGCTCCCGAAGCATGCGTCGGAGCGTAAGATTTTGCTCCTGAAGTTCGTGAAGGTCTTTAAAAGTGACAAGGTTCCGGCTGATGAACAGACCAGTCGGGCTTAGTTCTGCCGCAGATTCCTCGATCTCGTTACGGGCTATCTTCTCGAGCTCTTCACGGTCGTAATCCTCGCCCTGCTTGGCAATCGCCACTTCTAGGACGAGCACCTTGACCTCAGCGCTGAGGTCGCGAAGCTGCTGCCGGAGGATGTCTCCTTCACGGGTAAGACCCTCGACCTTGCCCTGCCATTTCCGTGACTCCTTGATGGCATGGTCGCGTTCTTTCGCAGACGTCTCCAAGAGACCCGACAGATCCATGACGGCATCCTCCAGGCGCTTGTGATCATTTCGGAGATCATCGATCTCCGGCTTGGTCGATTCCAGCTCTTGAAGGATCTCGTCGAGCGTGGAACGCAGTTCCTGGTTAGTCTTCTGCTCGGCAGAAAGTTGAGTACGCATCTTATCATATTCCGTGTACATCTGCGTGAAGGTAAGGTTACCCTTAGTGCGAGACATGCGCGGCGAAAAGGTGCTGCCGGGTGTTCCAGGCCGCATGGGAGTGGTAGGGCCCGTTCCATTTACAGAACGAGCAGGGCTTGCAGATCGATTTTGGAGGCCCTGTGACTCAAGCTGAGCGATGGTCGCCTCAAGCTCGGACACACGAGTTTCCGCAGCCTCCTTGTCGGCATGCTCGGTCTCCATCTCGACACGGAGACGAGCAATTTCTTCAGCTGCCTCGTTCTTAGCATTCTCCAAAGCAAGCTGGCATTCCTGTGCACGTTGCTTAGCAGAGTTTGCAGAGGATTCTTGCAACTTGGCAAGCCGACTAGCAGTCTCGAGCTCGATGCGGAACGTCTCTTCGGTTTGAATAGCGGTTTCCTTCAGCTGACTGATGGTAGCGAGAGACTCCTCGTAGCGCTGCTCGGTCTCATCGAGGCGAGACTTGAGTGTGTTTTCACTGCGTCGCAACGTGTCGATAGTGTTGGCTGCGTCTTCATTTTCCCGTTGCAGCTCAGCGATCCGCGCGCTCTTCTCTTTGCGGAACTTGGTATGTTCAGCAGTCTTCGTCTTCAGCTCGACCTCAAACCACTCGTTATTTTTCTTGGTAAGATCGACTTCTTGCTGGAGACTCTGCTCACGAAAGCGAGCACTGGCGGCAGCAGAATTCGCGGTCTGAAGCTTTTGCTCCGCTGTCGAAAGCTCACGGCGCAACTCGATCGTTTTCTTGTGCTGAAGAGATAGCTCCTCGGCGAGCTTGTCGTGGGCAGCAGACTTCGACTCGAGCAAGGCAAGGCTCTCGCGTTTCTCGGATTCAAGGGTCGAAATGCGTAGTTTGAGAGAGCTAAACTCGGTCTCGTTGGAGGTGGTTGAGGATTTGAGGGTGGAGATTTCGGACTCCAGGGCTGAGCGGGTGTTTTCTGTCGACTGTCAGATACTTTCCAACTTTCATGCGAGAGGCCATTTGACTAAGTACCAGATTCGTGTAGTTTCTTTCGTAAATCTTCGACGTCGCTGTGGCCCTTCTCCACAGATGCCTTCAACACCTTGACTTTGGACTCGTTGCTGCGTACAGCATTTTCAAGCTCGACTTCCAGGCGGAGCTTGTCAGACTTGAGCTCATCAAACTCATGTGCCTTGTTGGTGATGGATTGCAGGAGCTGATTGACCAGGTCTGTAGTTGGCGCTTGGATCAATGTGGAGAGAGTAGCTTCTGGGATCGCATATTGCGAGGACAAATACGGCAGGGCGATCGCCGTCTCCGCCATGGTGAAAGGAAGCTCAGTAGCGATAATGTGGTGCAGCCGCTATGTTGGGGGAAAAGGAAAGAAAAGCGGCGCAAAGCTGGAGCTGTATCCGTAGCTCTCGAGGTTTCAACGCGCGGTGTGCACTGCTCAGAGTCAAGTCCACACGCCGCTATCGGGAAACCTTAGGACATTGCGATGTGGGAAAAGAGTGTGAGATCGTAGAGTTTGAAAGGACAGAGAGTGGGCGGGGGATGGGAAAAGGCAATGGAGAGATGAAGTGAGGGCCGAGAGTCAAAGGGCGAGGGTTCCTCGCGCGTGCTTTGAGTTGCTTCCGTCAAAGGCGGCCTGGCACCATTATTATCACGTGATCCAGGCGTTCCCTCCAAGTCTCCATCACTTTTGTTCTTTGGAGCAGCTTTGTTCTGGACAAGGCACTTACCTTCTCTTCCCCACCTCCACTTTCTTTCGTTCATCGGACTGCTGCCTCGCATTCCTTTGAACCACCGCTTCTCATATGATCTGATCCACTGCACCCTTCGAGCTGTTTCTAGCTCAACCGCTCCTCAGCACCTGGTCTCCTCAATCTCGCACGACCTCCCATCAATCTCTCGCCCTCGGCTTCGGCTTGTCCTTGATATTTGGTCGCAACGATGTCGTACCTTCAGCAACAGCTCAAGAGCTTTAATGCGAGCGTCAAGGAGTCGGCGAACCGCCTGCCCCAACAACGCCGGGTGGCAACCAACAATCCCTCGGTCTCTGGCAGCAGCTCGCAGGTACCTTCGTCTGCACCGACTCCTTCCTCGACTAGCGACTTGAAAAAGAAGCGCCACGATGGCGACATTGTGTATTCGCAACCGGCGAATACAGGCACTGGCAAGGACATCATGACTCAGGTCCTTTTCGCGATCGAGCACATGAAGAACAAGGGCGTGCCTCTAAAATTTGGGGATATCGTGTCCTACCTGTCGCTTCAGCATCGGGCCCATGACCCGGCCTACGTTCAGGCCCTCCGCAGCATTTTGCAGAGACATGAGAAGGTGGATTACGATCCAGCCGGCGCCGGGGGCGAGGGAACGTTCAGCTTCCGGCCTCCGCATAATATCCGTAACGCCGAGCAGCTGCTACAAAAGTTACAGTCTCAGAAGACAGCCGCCGGTATGAGTGTTCGTGAGCTCCGCGAGGGCTGGTTGAATGTCGAGGAAGCTATCAACCAGCTGGAGAAGGAAGGAAAACTGCTTGTGACTCGAAACAAGAAGGACGACCACGCGAAAATGGTTTGGGCGAATGACCCCTCGCTGATCGAGCATTTTGATCCTGAGTTCAAGCAGATCTGGGAAAAGATTAAAATTCCGGATCCCCAGGCTGTCAAGGAGGCACTTGATAAAGCGGGCATTCTTCCGACGAACAAGAATAAGGTCATCAAACCCCGGATCAAAGTGGAGCAAAAGAAGACCAAAAAGCCACGACGCAGTGGCAAGACGACCAACACCCATATGCAGGGTATCTTGCGGGACTACTCTCATCTCAGCGGCAAGCGGTGATTGCTTCTACCTTCCCATTCAGAAGGTCGCACTTTTCAGACTAACGGACGGCTTCATTTTCTCTGCATTGCACCGGTGTTTTAGGCGGCTACTAGTTTCTTCTCATGGTGGCTCTAGTTCAGCTTGCTGTCCGGTCCTTTCTGCACGTTCGGCAAGAGGGATGCCCCAAAATTGTAATTCATGACAATCACAGATACCCAGATAAATCAACGCGAAACTTTACAAGTAGAATATAGGGGCCTGTGAAAACGACGCCGAAAATGACAGCCTCTGGCGCCAGAAACGGCCGCCTTTCCACCCGTAACTTTGCACAGCGAGTAGCCGCTTGACCGCCCGCTGCCTGGTAAGATAAGTAGATGGTGTATACTCAAACTGAACATTTTCGTCTTCGTCGGACTTAGTGAATACCATCACCTAACCATAGCGGTTCACTTACAATTACTGGAATCGCGCGGGTGGCGGCCAGATTCCACTTCTTTCTCTGATCCCACATATTTTGCATTGGCGGCCGCATGCAATCTGCTCAGCTCGGAGGTATGCCGATAGGGCTTCCGTCTCGCCTCGCCCTGGAGATCGCGCTGGACCAACTGGGCTATCACAGTCCCATCGTTCTCTGCAGGATATCCTAGCAGACATCCGGACGCTCTCGGCCAAAGCCTTGAGGTCCACGCCGGTGAACGTTGCCTTGTCCTGGGATGTGGTCATATCAAGCTTGGAGCCAGCTTGGAAGTCAAGCTTTCCAAACACGGCTGAAAAGATGCGGTCTGTGGGAATGTTGAAGTTGTCCATGATAAAATTCTTCTCCTCGATGCTTGAGAGGGTCACCGTGATCTCGACTTGTGCGTATGGAATGGCGGCTTCCGACACCACCTGCTGGTGCGTGAATCAAGATCTTCTCGCCGGATCTGAGACGAGCGATGTGACCCAAAGAGTAAATCACAGTACCGGGGATGGTTGGCAATCCTGCAGTAATCTCAACAAAGAGTATCCGGCCTCTTAATACCGAGCTTGGAAACCATGGTTATCCAAAATTCTAAGGTATCTTATCCATTTTCTCTAGAGGTATCCAGTCAAAGCCGCAGTGATGTACAATGGCATAGAAAGAACCGAAGTATGCAAATAACGAAATTCTGAAACCCACTCAATGAGGTCTCCAAACCAACCAGAATGATGAATCAACGCACCAACTTCACCAAAACACTCAATGCCCATTCTTCCCCCCCTCCGTCCTCTCCAAATACTCCACCAAATCCTCAATAGTGCACACCTTAATCCCCCACTTCTTACCAAACCGCAAACACCCATCACGCCGCATCATCCCATTGTTACCCCGAATCTCCGCCACACCCTCAACAACCTCTCCGCCCTCAACCAGCTCCGCAATCACACCGACTGGCGGCTTACCCGCCAAACGGCAGAACTCGACCGCAGCCTCGGTGTGGCCCTTGCGCTCGCGCACGCCGCCGGGACGGGCCTGCAGCGGGATGATGTGGCCGGGCCGGCGGAAGGAGTCGATCTGGGCGTCTGGAGACGCGAGCGTGCGGCAAGTCAGCGCGCGGTCTTCGGCGGATATCCCGGTCGAGACTGAGGCGTCGCTGGCGTCGATGGTGATGGTGTAGGCGGTGCCCTTGGGGTCTGCGTTTTCCACGACCATTTGCGGGAGGGCGAGGCGAGATGCGAGGTCTGGGGGGATGGGGGCGCATATCAATCCGCTGGCGAAGGAGAGTGTTATTAGTATGATTGTTTTCCCGGGGGCTTTGGTTCTTGGATATAATGCTGCTTTCGTCCTCGGGGGAAATGATGTGCTCCCCGGACGTCGGAAGTGGAATGGGTTACTCACCTTGTGTAGCGCACGAGGAATGCCATTTGCGCAGCGGTGATTGAATCAGCTGCAACTATAAGATCTCCCTCGTTCTCACGGTCTTGCGAGTCGAGGACAATGATAAATTCGCCATTCTCTGAAGTGAGTCATTGTCAGTCACGGAAATCAATTGTAGGCCTCGTAGATCACGAATTCGAGCCAGAATGGAGAATTGCAATGTGCAAGATATATGTACTCACTGAAGGCGGCAATTGTGTCTTCGATCGAGTCGAATTGCTGCGCAACCTCCGTTGTGGAAGGCATGTTGAAGCAATGGGAGGTAGTTGAAGTGGTGCCGTTAAATTTGCCCCTCAGTGCGCTACACCGGGACTTGAAAGGATGTAAGAGTGGAATAGGAGGGAATTGCACGACTGTGGGGAGATTGAGTACAACACTGGATATTTGCGACTTGTCAAAATGAAAGAGAACTTGAGATTGTTCCAGAAAAGTTGCCTTCTGCTCGTGTCCGTAATCGCTGACAGTGCATTAGAAATGCCCGTGATGCCGGAACCCGCGCGGGGAGCCGGGCGGTGAGTGGGTGGAGTGGGTGCCGAGGATGTAGTTTCGGACTTTTTGCTGGTCAGCTGGCCAGGGGAAGACGGATCGGATTGAGGCATACTACCCTCTTGGGTAGGACTAGCGACTAACAACCCGAATAGAGTTGAGAATCATACCGCCTGCAAATATGAGGGCATATTACGCTCAGACAATTGTGCTGTCAGATCAATTTCACATTATCCCGAGACTCAGTACATGTTCCGCTCAATTCGCGTTCCGCTCAATTCGCGTTCCGCTCAATTCGAACAAATATGGTCATGTTTAGATCGCCGCTCGAACGGTAGAATAGGCTATGGAATGCCGACGTTATAAAAAAGAAAAGAACAGCCATATGTTTAACGTGAAAGACCTCAAGTAGGCAGTCATGGACCAAAGCAGCTGCGACAGAGCGGATCAGCTCAAGCCATCCGTCCCCATCCATCGGACTTCATCGGCCTGCCGTTCAAGTGCCCGACGCATCATGTCTTCATATCGTCGCTCCTTCTCCCATTCGTCACGATACTTTTGCCGCATTGCAGCCCGAGTTTCCTCGTCGACCTCCGCCTGCATGAACCACTCGTCCCCATCCTCCTCCATGACACCATTAAGGTCTGCAGGCACAGAGAACTTGATCCGGCCGATGCGCTCTCCAGTCCAAACTAGAAGCTCATCACCAGTCAAGTTCCCACCAGTAGGCAGGACCTTGCGTGCCACTTCACTGCTGTTGTTCTGCGAGTCCAAGTCCGCCCATAGTCCGCGGGGATAGGACTCTCCGTCCGGCCGTGCCGGCACTGGTATGTGACTGGATCGCGAGAACGGAATCTGAGGCTGAGAAGTGTTGATATTCCAGCGGCGGACCTCTGCTCGGCCGTTGCGTTCGACCCATTTAATATTTCCCTCGGAGTCAGAGTAGACGAGGCGGTTGCCATGTGATGCCACCGAGAGCAGTTTCGAACTAGCTGCGCTTTGCCGATTCTTATGTTCTGGTGACAGTTGAGACGTCATATTGGATAGGTTATCGTTGAATTCTTGTGATGAAGATTTCAAGCTGTATAATTCTAGTGACCCTCTACCGTTGTATTCGCCACAAGCAATTACGGCGTGAGACTGAGGGTAGGTGGAGTCCGAAAAGACGGGGAATCGAGGCGCAGGAGCCGAGGCAAGGCCGCATAACCGGCCACCAGAATGTACAGTACTCTGCAGTCGAGGGAAA